>JANHGN010026795.1:97170-123463 GCA_024605025.1 Megaceryle maxima | reverse complement strand
GTCTTATTAACATGCTTTACTTCAAACCAGAGAAGGAGCAGAGAAAAAAAATCACAAGGGATCAGGCTGGTCTCTTATAATAACAATGAAAGAAGAAAATAAAATGAAATATCCTCAGAAAGTGTTAGCACAGTTTAGGTTTTGCATTCTTGATTCCCCTGTTCTGAGCAGAAGCTATGTGCTGGCCTTTTTATGCCCCAAAGGAGATATTTTACCCTAAGAGTCTCCCCTTTCTGAATTTGCAAGAATATTAGTTGCAGGTTGTAAGGCATGTCCAGGGTGCAACCTCGCCAGCGGCAGAATGTCATTGGCACTTCTTCCCTACGGGCGTTCAGCAAAGCCTGACGGTCTCCCCCAGCTGATCTCCTGTATTTTGTACCTAGGAGGGAAGTGGGCACTGGATGAATTCTCCTGGAGGATACAACGCAGCACCCAGATGTGAAATCAGAGAGCATTTACTTAGAGGCAGAGGAAAGGGAAGAGCGTAACTAGGACTGCAAGCTGGGTCCTAGTCATGAGTAGAAGGTGTTCCAAATGAGCTGGACACTCTTATTACTCACCCATAAATACAGACAATGCGTGCATAGTAGCAGGGATATTCCTACTACACATTGGATATCTGGCATAGATAAGGGGAAAAGAATGAGAGAATGACTTACAAGGTCCAAAGAAAGGGAGGATGGACATGTTCGTGTCCAGGAGAAACTGTGGTAGGTGACTTGAAAGAATGTGAGTAGAAGCTTGATTGAGTAAACTTATTTTGTCAAGCCCTGCTTGTATTAGGATGGAATGATTTTACTGAATTTACTTTAAATCACTGTTATAAATAATGTGCTGTTTGCTCTCAAAGGACATTCTGATTCACAAAGCCCATTTGAAGGAGGCAGAGGCTCTGTGTACAGGTCCCACTGGACTGGGAGTATTCTGTTAGCAACTGAGGGTCAAAAAGGGAAATGAACTGGTTTTGTTCCTGTGGTTTGTTTGGGTATTTTTGTGGGTTTTTTTCTTCCATTAACAGCAAGATGGGAAGAACATGTTTTCGTGGCATGTTAGGTGTGGCAGAACACTTTGGGAAATAATAAAATCCTCATTGAGGTCATGAGGGTATAATGTCTTGAGTTATTTTTGTGTTCTTCCATGGTAGATTTAATTAACTTTTGTCCTAATCAAGGCTGCTTACTGCACACTTCTCACTAGTTGCTACTGTTTGTAAGTGCACTTTATTCCGCTGATGGACTATTGGCTATTAGCTTATTAAAAGCAGTAACTCTTAGGTACATGGCATTTGAGGGGAAATGCTTTGCTAGTTTAGGTGATACCATATAGCAGAGATGATGCTCTGCTATCTCCCAGCTGTTCATAGTTTTAATGTAGAGGCACAGAACTCCTCCCAGGAAATTCCCATGCCATATTGTCAACATGAAGTGCAGATTCACTTTTATTCAGGTTCACTGGATAAAAGAAATGGTTTGGGGGGTCAGCAACTAAAGGGAAAGTCTTTACATCCCTTCCTTCTGTTCCTCTGGGCTTTGAAATGGTAACTGCTTAGAGTTTGGAAGTACTTGATCTTATCATGATTAGTACCTGGAATCAGTTTTGGTTGGTCTCCAGTCTCAAGTGGCATTGTAAGCACATTGTTCGTGTGTCCATTTGAGGATTTTGGACCTTGTTGGCATTACATTTAGGTATTTAAAAATAAAAGGAAACACTTTTTCACCAGCACATTTCAAGGTCAGATTTTTTTTTTGCTGAAAAACTTATGTGAGGTAACACTGCAGAGTATATTCTAATGCCAGTAGCTAGGCTTTTTCTAAAATACATTTTCATTACCTGTTATTTGAGTGTTTTCAGACATCTGTCAGAGTCAAGTGTTCCCCAGCCCTTTTTTCAGTCTAACTTGGAAGGTTTAGCGCTGCAGGTATTTGGCAAAAGAGCTGAAAATGTTGCAAATTTTCTCTCATTATACATGCTAAAAATAGCTGCTTATTTGCTGATGAACTGCTTCGTAGCACCCTCAAGACCTGGTTCTCATGTAGCTCACATGTTGGAGCAGCATTATTAATTCAGCAAAATCTCATTATGGCTTCAAATCAGTGCTGCCTGCATCCCCAAGGACCTCACCATTTCTCAGAGTGCCAGGAACTCTAAGTTCTGTTGGTATCATTAGGTCCTGGCCACTCAGCCCAATGAGGCAGAGTAAGTTCCTATTTGTCACCTAAGCAGGGGACTGTAGGGATTTAAGAGAAGAGTAGCAATTCCAGACCTGGGGTTTTTTTCATAGATCATCTGTGAATGGCTCTATAAAACATGGCTTCTGAAAAACTTGGTTTGCACACTAAACATGCACATGTTTCTGAACAACTCTGCCTTTGAATAGATAAAGTCTTTTCAGAAGAAGGAGCTGCTTCTAGTATTGTCCTGGGAAACTCGACTAAATGTAGCTTTGGGCATTATGAGGAGGTGGCATTTTGGAGTTTGGGAGAGAAGGGAAACTGAACACAGTTGGCAGAAATAGGGAAATGGGCCTTTTTCAAGCAAAAAGCTTAAGCATTTGATAGAGATGCTACAAACTCTCTTGCTGCTACTAACTGACTAGATTGCATGGAATCATAGAATGTGTCAAGCTGGAAGGAAAAAACCCTGAAATTAATTAAAATATTAGAACTACTTCAGTCTTCCATCTATCTATTGAAAATGAAAGCTTGTCGTATTTTCATGTTTTAGAGCTATTTAATCCTGTGATATATTTGATGTCAGTGGGTACTGTGACTATTCACAGATGCTAAGGGATCTGACTCTACACAAGGTACACCAGTTCACTTGGTAAGACTGTGCATTATAGTTTGCTCCAGCTGGTGCTGTAATATGGTTTTCAATTTATAGCAATTGTGATGAAGGTGTAAAATCAAGAGTGCCATGTTAATTATGAAAATTGGAAAAAAAAAAATCTTCCTTAACTTTTAATTCTTTGATTATTAAGTGATTCTGCTCTCATAGGAAATGTAGGAGAAAACTCAGATTTATTCTTATCCAGCTATGCTTTAACAGTTTGCTTAAAACATTGCCTGGGTCATTATTTAGCTTGCAGAGAATAGAGGAAGAAGAAAAAAAAAAAGGCACTTATTCATTCCTAAGAGGAGGGGGCGAAAAAAAAAAAAAGTAATTTAGGTTAGTTTTACTCTTTTTTTTCAAAGATGTATTGGGAGTTAAGATTCATTTATGTAACTGAGGTTGGATGACGATGTTGCAGTTTATTTTGCGCAAATAAGGCAGACTCTAGGAGGCTGATCTGATGTATACAAGTAACTCCTTTCTTTGATCTCATTTTCCTCCGGCAGCTTTTGACTGGCCTAAGCATCCTTGACAGAAATGCAGTTGTTTTTCTTAAGGGCTTGAATTTTCAGGGGTCGGAATGCACTTACACATAGACTTACGGCATATTGCAGAACTTCATCATTGTAATGTATGAAAAAGTATTTTAAGCAACAAGTAGAAATGTCTAATGAAAATATTCCTTTATCCACACATGCACAAAAGGGTAAATGAAGTATTGTAACAAGTTCAAACAGTTTGCACTGTTTAGTCATTGCTTTGATCACGTGTAGTAATAAAATGTGTCCTTGGACAGTTTGTGTCTGCTATGAGAATGAAAATGTCCTTGCTGAAATGCAGTTTCTCTGTTAATATAATGTCTCTTTCAGAGGCACAAGACTTCTGTTTTTATTTGTTTGTTTATTGTTTGCCTTGCTGGGTTATTTGGCATAGAGTGTCTCTGTATTCTCAGTTTCTATCTCCTTTCCATTCAGTGTAGGTATTTCTGTTTCCTTGTTGTCTTTCCCACTCCCTACAAAAGTCAGTACTTGTAATAGGGCAAATGGCATAAGGCTAGTCCTGGGAAAATGGAATAAGGCAGATAAAGAGAAGAGGCAGTTGTTTCACTGTGGGTTGTCAGTATATTTCCATGGAGAGTTACACTTCCAGCTGTGGCTGCTGTGTCTGACTGAGTCATTTAATGCTTTGCTGTTCAGTTGTAAGCTGAGCAGAGAGCACCTTTTCCATCTGTAGGTGTTGGAGTCTGGTTGTGCCTGATGTAACCCTCCTTTTCAATGACTTGTAGCATTTGGTGCTAGGAAGATGCAAGGTGCTTATTCTGCGCTAACTCTGCACACTGCTCGTTGTTACCCATGTTGTGGAATTACTTACCAAGAATCTAAACACTTAATTGTGTGGCGACTGCAGCAGATAATCTGCACAGCGAGATAGGCTGTTGCATAGCATGGTCGTGGTACGCCACAGATGCCTGTTACGATTTGCCTGCAGTCATTTAGTCTTTTCTCTAAAATGCAGAGAGCAAACATGCTGTGAGATAGCCTTTTCCCACTGCAGAGAATCTCATCGTTCTCAGTAACAACTGCAAGGATGCTGATGCTACTCAAGTATGAGTTCTCCTAACTAAAAGCTAAGTCTTCAGCAGGGAGAGCAACTCAACACAGAAAACCCACTTGTTAGTTTGATGTTTTTGGCAAGTCAGTAAGATAAACTGTTATTTTTCCAACTTTAACTTGCATTTAGAAGTCTTGACTCAAGAATGTAAGTTCTTGACTGCGTGGCCTGTTAAAAAATACCTTTTGTACGTTTTCAGGTATTTTAATTTTAGTAAAGCACTGTTTTAAATATGTCACTACAGAAAAAACCTGAAAATACAAATTTGGCATGCATAGTTTTCATCAGGTGTTGTAAACTCTATTGAGGAATCTTTCCGTGTTTCCTCCTTTTGATGAGCAACTTTGGCTAGCACTTCATAACTCTTAGGAGATTTTCCAAGAAATTAAATATATACAATTTTCTCATATTTAACATTATGCTGAGCAGTTATTTTCATATTTTGAAAAAGCAACATCACAAAATAACCCTGTTGGTGTATTATGAATTTGCGGCATAATTATCTTTTGTAAAAGTCATAATCTGTTGCTCAATGAACTTCCATAATGATACGGTTTGGGCTGTGAAGTATTAAGTTCAAGTGAGCAGCAGTTAGACAAGAGGCATATGCATAGTTGTCTGGACCTGCAATTACAGATTATATTCTTAGCTTCAGAAGAAGCTAGGCTTCCCTAAAGTAAAGAAATTATGTGTTCTGGACAAAAAGGTATTCACTTGCTAAATATTTTCAACAAGAATATCTGAAAAATCAAAATTATAGATACTATGTTAAAATGTAATGCAGGTATAGAGAAGATATTTCAAATGGATTTCAAATGCATAAAGCTTATATAATGGTGGGAAAGAAAAAGCGAATCCTCAACGCTACATTTTACCTTTAAAGTTTCATGGTGAGAGCTACTTGAAGAAAAACCCAAAAAAGTGATAGTGTTATCCACAGTGTTACCCATTAACTACATGTGATTGCCCAATCTTAATTCTTTGATGTGTGAAATAATATAAGTATTTCTAGAAACAGGCCCTAGAAACTTTCATGATAAGGTTTACCTCTGCACCATTCTTTGATACATAGAAATGAAGACTAAATGATCTGTACAGATATTACAGCAAGGGTAAATTAGTGTCAACAGATGAAAAAACAAAAAGCATGCAAGAATGGAGAAGTAATTTCATAATATCAATTTCAACTTCCTTCAAAAGTCAAGGGCATGAGAGTTTTTATTAGTGTGTGACATCCTGATACAACCACGCTGTCATTCCATTCACGTATGAATTAATTCATGTTTTATCTCATTCCCAGACTTGATCTAGCACCAAAGACACCATGTGATTTTTAAGGATTATTTTTTAAACTTCAGAATATTTCTACTCTGCAAACAGTTAGCTGGAATGCACAAAGAAGGAGTAGACATGATATAAGGAAAATCTCTGAAAATACTTTCTGAACGAAGTTAATTATATCAGAGTCCATTATGACAGCTATGGAGCTTCTTAAAGCATGCTAAACATCCCATTTTCCACAGAGTTTGGCATAGATGTGTACCCCGAGCTGCAGTTTTGAAAATGTATTTTGCTTCCTAAATGGGGAGGTAAGCAGTCTTAAGAACACCCCTTAGGTAGGTGCTGAAGGAAAAGCTACGCACAAAGAGATGGTTGGCGAAGTCAAGAGATCGCAGCTGGAAACTTTGCTTGTATAGCATCAAAGCAATTGTTCATTCTTGTCTTTCTAGAGGTGTTGCTTTTGTGCTGCTGTCAGATTAACTCTGATACATTACAGCTTTTATTAGTGTTTCATGCTTGGCATAGCTATTCAAGGTAAATTTTCAAATAATACTAATAAAGAACGTGAATCGTACATAACAATTTATAATTGAGGCAAGAGAAGCTGGATAGCAGTTAATTTCAAGCAGGTTTTTTTGGCCGTGCTCTTTGGATAGATTCTCTGACCATATGTTGAAGAAGAATTTAGGAAAATGACAATTCTTTTATCGTTAGAATTTGTTATGAATGGTACAAAAATTTCTTTCTCAGTCTGTAGTGATACTGAATGTCAACAAGGGAGAAATAGGATTAGATGATACTACTTTTTTAGCACCACTGGCCATATATTTCCAGTTACCATGGAAGTGGATTGCTTCCTAAGTGTTGCCATTATTGTGCTCTTAATAACTAGGTTTCACATAGCTACGAGACTTTAAATAGTGTTTCCGTCTTGCATTGCCCTTCATTTCTAAATCAATGATAGCTTGCCACATTACTAGGAGATAATTTCCGCTGTTGCTTTGTGAAGAGTTTTGTGATTATCTTTTCACCTGTTTTCTCAGGGTTTCTCCTGCTGCTCTGTTCTGGTCACTGAAATAGTAAAAGTGTATTTTTAATCTTTCCTGTCACACAGATTGCTTGTCTGATGTCTCTTCTATGCATTTTATGTCATCCGAGTTTAGTTTAGAATTGCTGATCACTGTTTCAGTCATGCACAGTGATCAACATTTTGGATTGTGCCTGACCCACTTTGCTTGTTTCCTCTTTATTTAACGTGGCACCTTCTAGCTTTGCACGCAAGAAGGAAAAGCAAAGATGATAGAAGCCTACAAGAGAGTTGGCTGACTTCAGGTGCTTTTCCTTTGCTCTTACTTCATATTAAAATACCTGTCAGGTGTCTTCTGCAGAGCATTTTAAGAGGATGCCACTATCAAGTCAACATACATCATGTTGGACTATTATTTTGGCTCTGCTGTTTCCTATTTCAGGTTTCATATAATTGTCACACCAGCAAGACCGTGTCTATCAGAATTCCGAAAAGGTCTTCAAGATAATAGCCAATAACTCTCCTAGGCTTTGAAAGAACTCCCTTCATATTCCTCATCTGCTCATGTAGAGGCTTCACTTGTGAAAGTGCTGATTGATCAGCCTCTGGGGGTTAACTTGACAGACTGAAGTCAGTTTAACTCCTTCTGACTTTAATTTGTGAACCAAATCTTCTAAAGGAAAAACACTTAAGGTTTGTGGGAAGAAGTTCTGACTCCTAAAATCTATCCATGTCTTTACTGGTTTTCAGATGTGATTTAAGAAAACACCATCTATTCCAGCATTCAATGGCCTCTTTGAGTAAAAGCTTTTACAGCAGAAGTAATATTATTATTTCAAAGCTTTTCTGTATTTTTCTCTGTCTTCTTATCCAGTAGAAGTTTGTACTTGATTAATTTTTCCCCCCTGTCATTACATCATTGTAATCACAGTTTTAGAAGACGTGGCAGAGATGAGTTTGAATTAATGCTTATAAATACCTAAGTGAATTGATTCAGCCTTCACCTCAGTATCTGGTTTACTCAGCTCAAAGTTGAAGCAGTGAACTCCCAAATTTTAGAATCTCGTGAACTTGAAAAGACCTTGAAGAGCATCTCATTGCGGTTTGACTACTGCTTTAAAAGAATTCATGCATAAGAGTCTGAGAAAAGGCCGGTTCATGATTTTGGAAGGTTTATTATTCTGTACCTTATTAAGGCAAATTTCCCCAAATAATTCTGTGGGTCCAGAAGTATTCTATGTCAGAAACTAGGTGCAGAAAAAGGCTGGCATTTGCAAAGCCACCTAAAGACAGGCAATGCCCATTGAAAGTTTGTTGGGTTTTGGTTTTTGTCTTGGTTTTGTTTTTGTTTGTTTTTACTGTAATTACCTCTGGTTTTTCTTGTAAAGAGCTGATGCACTAATTCTAACTTGTTTGCTAAAAATAACTTGGAGTTCCAGGTGTGTATTTTAGGTTTATCACCTATTTGCACTTCAAAAACAAGGACAATGTGCAGACCTCTTTTAATAATTTTTTACTGTCATCATCTTCTAAGGAATAGCCTTGAAACCCGTCTTTTTTCTGAAAACAAAATTGTTTCTTTGCTCCATCTCAGCCCCTATGTTTTTTTTTGTCTGAGGAAGAATCATTTTGAAATAATTTTTTTTACCCTAAGATGGCTCATACATTTTCAGCTTTGTCTTTCTTATTTATCTATGTTACTTACAGTACTGCTCTACCCCTGTTTAGAACATACATCTAACTATTTGAAACTGAGTACAGCTTCACAGGATTTTATTCATTAAGCCAACATTAAAGCCAATTTCAAGCCAAAGTTTTGGGAAAAAAGTGTTTCTGAGAGTACATTAAAGCAGAGGCATCAGGAAATTGAGAAAGGTAAAGAAGATAGAAGCAGTTGAACCATGGCAGTTGTGCTGCTGACCTAAGCCAAAACCTCACCTTTTTATACCCAGATTAATCCCAGAGACTTTGGTCTTGAAGATTGTCTATAAATCTTCAGGCCCAAGAGACTGGTGTGAACTCTAAATTAGAAGCATCAATCCCCATAAACTCAGGAAATATCATAAAAATTATTTTGGGTAAAGGAATTTCAATTATTTTAGATCACAATTATTTAAACTGATGAGAAATTACTTCCATATTAAGTAATTATAAAAAATGTAATCATAATTTAACACCTGGAAGAAAGATTTGTAGCCCTATGAGATGGTGAAAATTAAGGGAAAATATAACAGGAAGAGAATATTAAAGAGAAAAAGCACCTAATGACATTTTCTGTACGAGAAGTCAGGACCCTCTCTCTCCTTTGGTCAGTCTGGATCAGTCTAAATTTGCAAAGCAAACCTGAGCAGAAATGCCCAAGTGCAGAGAAAAGGTAAGCTCCAATGATCTGTTACAGAAGCAAGGGAAATTAAGTTATATTATACTGACAAGAAAATCCCTTTCAGTAATTTTTCTCAATAACTTCTAGTGAAGTCAGAGAGTACATACTGTGGGTTTTTGAGCTGTTCTGGAGCACATTTTTTACCATCTCTTTTCTAAGTGTATTGTATCCATTATGTCAGTTACAACTGCTAGCTGATGCTCTGAATAATCTTGTAAGGAATGAAGACTTCTCCAGCCAGATGACTTCAGCTCTCTCCTCTTGGAGAAATCTTTAGTTTTCTGAATAGGATTATGCTGTCAGTAATAACTAAAATTATATTTTCCTCTTATTTTCATCAAAAGTGCTTTATAAATATCTCCTTAGCTTCATACTTGTGGCTAGTTAATGAATACTCCCTTTATGGAGAAAAGGGAGACTGAGGCGTACAGCAAAGAAATCATTGAGGTGGGGCAGCATGGCATTGGCAGGAGCCAGGAATAGAACTCAAACCTACTGCCAAAGTGACTTCCAATGACAGAAATAGATACGCCCTTTAGGCAAGATACAAATGCATGAAAATATTTGGAACTTGACAGCCTGGAAGTATCTCATGGTTCCTGCAAATGTGTCATTCCGGTATGTCAGATAAAAATATCTGTGAGAATGAAAGGGCTATTCACAGACGATAGCTTACGGACAATTATAGTGTGTAGAAGGCTAGAAATATTCTTAATATTAGCACTAATTTTCCTGGACAGTAATTACCTGGGAATGTCTTGGGTGTCTTGGGGCTTTTAATGTACGGCTAACATGAAACCGCAAGCTCTTCAGAAAAAATTTAACTTATGATGCACAAGAAATATGCTTGTATTATGAAATAGATTTGCACCAATAAGTTTCATTTGTGTTTAAGTTACAATTATTACTACTGTATCTTGCCTGATACCACTCTGCTAAAAGGCCAAGTAGCTAAAGGTGTGAGGCTTTTTCAAAGTAAGACAAATTGTCAGCACCATACCAGTTTCTGCCCAGACAGGATATTTAGGTGACATTTTTCACCATAGGTGCTGGAGTAGTGTGTAAATACAGAAAAGTTAGTAAATGAAGTCTTAAAAATGAAGGGCACCCTCTCCTACTCCAACAAAAGACTGAGTGAAGGGAAATGCTGCTCTCTGAGGAGCTGGAGACGAAGAACTTGATTACATGAGTTACCAAAATATATACCTTGTAAATCAAAAGATAATATAGAGCAATATAGTTCTACAGGAAAGATGTGATGCTAAAAAGGCCTTGACCCAAAACTGCTACTCAAATCAAAAGAGTAATGGAGACACCAACAACATAACATGTGGGTGTCTGTGGTTCTGCCTAGCTGTGTATTGTCTGTGTGCTGTCTCAAGAAGACCATTCTTTTTAGAATTGCCTTTTTTTTTTTTTTTTGTCAAAATCTTGAACTGTTTGTGTCAAGAATGAGGCAGTTTTGTAGAGATAAATTTGCCCCCACAAGTGTCCATTAGGGAACAATGTGTTTATTTGCTTGTGGGTGGAGCAGGGCAGCTTGCAGAGGAAATTGTGTTTTCCAGCATGGGAGTTGATCACGTAAAAGGCCAAAAAGAAAAGTTTCACAGCCTGTACAGACCAACATAGACCTGAAGTGCAGCAGATGCACAGGGCAGTTCTCTGAGTATGCAGAGGCTGTTGAGGAGAGCAGCCATGGCCTGCACCAGCAGTACTGAGCAAAACTGGGGTTCTTGAGGTTATTTGATGACAGCATTTCATTGATTGGACCCTTAATTCAGCTGGCAAGATGAGCTGAGCTAGTGTAAGAAGATGAGATCAGACTACAACCTAGACCATTGGAAAGTATCTCATCTTGTGTGGGGGATGATGCAGTAGAGCAGCACAGCACCCTTAGCAGCCCATTACCTCCAATGCCACGGCTCCTGTAGTAGTTAAAACTGTAGTGTCCCTCTAATTACATTTAAAAAAGGACTTGACAAGGTGTGACATCATGTATAAATTACTGTATTTGCTGGATCACATCAACGTTACAGGGAAATGTTATGTGGAAGGAAAGAAAATATTCTTTAGGTTTTCACAAAGAAAATTTTCCTTCTGGAAAACCATAATCATGACAGAGAAATTCAGTCTAGCCAGTCAAGTCCTTGCCCTAATGAAGCAGCACACTTCTTTGGACTTTTGGGTAGTGGTTAAATAGGATTCCCTGTCATAATCCTGCCAAAAGCTGAACTTTTGCTTTACCTTCCTCATTAAGAAACTGAATGTAGCTCTTGCAAATTTTTTTTTTTTTTTTTTTTTTCCCCTCCTTGGTGGTGAGACTAAAATTTCCTCTCACTAACTATTCTTTTTCTGGTAGTGGCTCATAAACAGCTGCCAAGGGAACTGTGTAGCAGCAGAGCTGGGAAGAAGTAATGCTCTCTGCTGTGTTCTCCTAGCCTCTAGTGACCAATGACATGTACTAGTCCTTGCTTCATTTTTGTCTTTGATGTTTCAAATCACTTTTAAGCCAGTATAAAATTCAGGCATTCACGGCATCCTGTGGAAATGAGTTGCATAGCTGAGCAAGACCAGTATAAAAACCTCTCTCTTTGCCTGTTTTGAATGCAGAGTCTGGTTTTGTTCAGTGCTTCTTCACAGTACTTTCAATTTTATAGATTTTATTATATCCCTCCTCAGTCATGCAGTGTCTCCTGACTAAAGAAACCAGGTCTCAGATGCAGTCCATTAGATGTGTTTGATCATTTCTTTGTCACATTTGCTTGCTTGTTTTCTTCTCTCTTTTTTCTTTTTGTATTTATCTTTTTGAGATGGGTGAGCAGAACACCACAAAGAATCAAGCACAAGGATACAACATTCCTTCAACAGTAACCTGTGACTTTCCTGTGGTTTCTTAATCTTTTGCTAATAATGGTAATTCTTGAATTAGTGCTTTTCCTGGTGCTAGTGAACACTAAGATGGTGGGAGTTTTGTGGACCTGTTATAACCATTGGATCTTCTCAGTGATTGCTAATAGCTCGTTGACAGTCGGTCAGTGGGTTTGAACAGTAGGATTGGGTTTGCCTTGTCTTCACCTCTCTCAGGTTTCAGGATGTTTGCCCCCCACAGTATTTGTCATAGAAATATTTCAACTGTTTAAAATTTTACCTAGGAAGCAGAGGGAAATGGATCGCTCGTTTTCAAAATTATAAATTGAATTAAACTGAATTATTTAAATACACTTTATAAATATTTACAGATACGATTGATTTTTGTTTTATAAGTGTACTGTGCTGGAAAGTTAGACAAAGAAATTAGCTTTAGAAACATGACTTGATCTTGCTGCATTAATAATGAGCATAAATAGGTGCTGCTTTTCAAGCTAGAGGGATAGTGTTTATACTCCTCCTCCTCAAAGAAATAACTGTATATTAACTGAGCTTTGAATATGTTTTTTATAATCAACCTCTTGGAGGAAGATGGGCAGAGGTGTCATCCTCTCCCCCCCATCTGTGAGTGAACTGAAAAGCTGCACTTAATATCTTTTAATTGGGAAAATAACAGTGGCAGCTCCTAACTAATAATGTGAGTACAGAAAGTCTTTCAGCTGTCAAACCCAGGAAGAGGAGGCAGTAACACTGTTGTAAATGATTCCATTTTGTCACATAGAAGGTAAATGAGACAGTTGCTCTCTCTCTTTTCTCAGGAATGCAGTGCAATGTGCAGCAGAGCAAAATAAATTGTATTGTCTGAATTTTTCAATGAAGATCAAGAAACTTTTTGACAACTGCTTGTTCCATGTTTTTGTAATGTATAGCAGACTATACCTGCCACTGCAGAGCATGTCACCTGCTGTGCTCATGTATATGTGAACTTTGCTGCTTCCAGTGTGTTCAGTGTTTAAATGCGTTTCCGTCAGTATCTTACATGGTTGGAATAGGTTCCCAGAGATGACACTCATTTATCCATATCATTGCTTTTCTTTTTTAGGGTGTTCTTGAGAGCCATCAACAAATTTGCAGAGACAATGAACCAGAAATTTCTGGAGAATATGAATTTTGAAGTCCAAGTAAGTATTTAAGTTTTTTAGCTAGGTAGAGGTAGCATGTGCAGGTGTCATCCTTCAGGTCTGTCAGAGCTCCTTCTGGTTCTTTGCATCAGTATCAAAACAAATGTTGATTTGAGTGTGGCCATCTTTGATATGACATGAAAATCATGCTTACAATTATTTATAAAGCACCTGAACAGAGGATTTTGCACTGTGATTCTCTCAGAACTGTTGAGCAGGAAATTTTTTTTTTTTAGCCAGCCAAGTGTATTCAGAAAGACAATCTTTGATGTAATGCACGTAGCCATTACAGTGTCACTCCTATGTATGTAGGGCAGAAACAGCTTAACTTTGGTTGATTCCTAGAGTATTTATCGCTCAGAATATATTTTTATTTTTAACTTGTAGTCTTCCTTGATAAGTCCATATTTATTTAATTTCTTTCCCCTTTATTTAGTAGGAGTTCTGAAATAATTTGAATTAGGGTTGTTCTTTTTTTTATTTGCTCAATATAATTCTTCATAACTATTTAGTCATGCAGCTTACTCTATGTTGTCTTCCTTCAGATAAAAGTGAAAATGTCTGTAGTTTTCACATTCATTAAATTATTAAAATGTCAATACAGTTTTACTGTGTCTGTTTACAGCGTGTGGTGTATATGGAAAACACACTAACAAAGTGTAGTATGAAAAATCACTCTATTTCATTCTCTATATTAACTGGGATTAAGAGTAAATGTTTGAAGTTCAAAAATGCTTCCTGATTACAAAAATCTAATCCATTCATTAGCTAATAATCTACTGACTCTAGCAATTAATTTCAGAGAACGTTCAGAGCTCTGCCTTGATTTCTTAGGGTTTATATTTTATGGCTAATCTTGCAACTTGCAGTGTGTTTGATGTGTTTCTGCATGTGGGAACGTTGAGGCTTACTGTGCTAAAAACTATTTGGGTATTGGTCTTTCAGTCCTTTGCATAGAACACCTCTGTCACAAGGAACTCCAGAGGAGACATGTAAGTGGTTCTGCAGGAAAAGTTTAAAAGACAGTAGTAAAAAGGAAAGTAAACCATACAGTTCATACTGAGTTACAGTGGGCTCCAAGGATGAAATGTAGTGCTTTCTCCTCATTCATTCCATAAAAAAATTTGTACCTTCTAAAGGTGTGGCTCCACAAACAGATATGTGTGTAGTGGTAATTAAAATTTTTGAATCATTGGGAAAGGTGTTTCTTGTGACAAACTTAGAATTTGCTTTTAGTAAATATCCCTGCTGGAAGCTCAGAAATCCTTGACTTACCTATGATCTAATCTTTCTTAGGCAATATCAATTTATTCCCCCCAAAATGTTAACCTCTCATTTCTGTATCACTTGATCATTTTTACTGCGTAGTGTATTCAGTAATTTTTTGCAAACAAATAAAATAAGTTCAGTGGACATCAGTATGTGTAGGCTACCAAAAGCGTGCAGAATCCTAAAAAGACCATGTGTCTGTCAAAATTTTAATAAGATGTACGCTGGCCCTTTCAGGTATTAAAGCAGCAGCCTAAACTGATAACTCTTATTGCAGATGAGCTTCCCGTGGCAGTTCTGCATATTCCAGAATATTATCAAACAGCCAGGGACGTTGTAGGTCAACACTGAACCTTGTAGTTCAAGGGAATGTATTAATGCTTGCTCTTTTATTCGTGTCTTGTCAAATATCTTGAGGCTTGGAGTAAGCTAAACAACGATGCAGTAAATAAATAGTGCCATCTGAAGAATTGTAGTACCCTTGCAGTTTTCACAAGAGACTTTGAAGCACAGGTCAGGGAGATTCCTTACTTTTCTTTCATGAACTAAAGCTCTGAAAACCTTCTAACAGTACCCGGAATACACCTATGAAAAAAAGCTGCTACTGAACTAAAGAAGGTCTGAATAATTGAAAATGCATTGTCTAATTATTTTAATTTGTTGTCTAATTAATCTTAATTAAATTTGATTTCCCACTAATTACCTGTACATATTCAGATTGTTGATAGCTGAAGGTGTTAATATTTTAAAGAATAAGTTCTTCTACTGGGTTTTATATTTACTTTTTTTTTCTAAACTATGAATCAGTGTCTTGTAACTATGCAGACTGTGAAACCTCAAATATAGAGAAGCACTGAAGTAAAATGTTATTGATTGAAATGAGAAACTTCAGAGGTCCTTTAGTGGACCTTCTTTATTTTCTTAATTTTTTTCTAACTATCTTTTGTAGTAGTACCTTTTGTAACAATCACAGTAGCCTGTGTCGTTCCTAAACACACTATATTATGCTTTAAGTTACAAAATTTTCTTAAAATGATCTATAAAGTATTGAGGCATAACATTTGAGGACAGGAACAAAGAGTGGAAAGGAGTGGAACAAGGAGTAACTGCAACTAATTATTCTAATAAAAAATTTTCTTTTGATTTCACAGTTTAAATCTTCCTATTCTGCGGTATAAATTCACTTCTCTTTGTCCTGTCCTGTCCTTTCTGACTGTGGAAAATTTGGTCTTGCAGGCATCATTTTTCATGTGGGTTGCACTTACTTGAATTGTTCTCTAATAGCATGGAGACCAAAGTCATTTCCTATAGTCCAAGAAGTTCTTTCTGCATCATTAGAAAATGAGCAAATAATAAAAAAGAGAGACAGTTTTTTATTTGGTATCAATATGTCTTGGCTGTAAGCAAATAGGAGCACTGGTTAACTCAAATTAAATAAGAAACTTCTATACTTTGTAAATAGTTTATTTTACAGTTTCGTCTCTGGGGCTGTTACTCCTTTCAGATTTAATACTTGGTTTTATTTGGTTGTTTTGGACTATTTTTAGCTAATAAACAAAGAAGCCGTTCTTCTTTGTGTAGCTGTTGCAGTGCTTGTATGTTTTTGTTTTAGCAATTAAGGTACCAATAGACTAATACTGTAAAAGAGCTTTTGTTTTAGCAGCTGCTTTGCAAGAGAAAAACCTGAATCAAGCTTACTTCTATTATTATTTATCCATTGCTTCACTGTTAGGCTTTTTGGGTGCATAACAGTGATGAGAAACTAAAACAAAATGTTGAGATGCAGTTTCCTTCAAAGGGGAGCAAATATTTGGTATTTCTTTGAGCTGTCTGTATTTAAAAGAAATTTGCTTTAATGAAAATAAGCAATACCCCCATGTTCCATAGGGAATGTAGTCACTGCCAAAACTCATACCATGTCTGCAGATGGAAAAGAAGGCTGGTATTCAGTTCAAACTTATTGATAATAACTGTTACAGTGCAACAGAAATGTCAGTGGGGGACAACTGACAGCTGAGGGAAGCTTAACATCTTTGAGATACATTCAAGACTTCAGAGACTTCAATCTCTCTGTGTAGCTCTATTTCTCATTTTAGTTGTATACATGTAGAAAAATTATAATTTTGGACTTGGTTTTGCTATTTTGTTCTAGGAGAAAATGTGGAAGTAGTGCAATTTGAGTTTTGTGAAGAGTTACAGCTGATGGCCTGCTCAGTTCCAGAGTTGGCCCTGTGGAGCAAGGGCAGCCCACCATGTGCTCCTAACCTCAGGCGCATCATGGTCAGGTCCCTCAGTCTCCCAGAGCAGGGGAGAAGGAGCCGCCGTACACACCAGCGGGCTCCCTGATGGCTGTCATCAGTGGCCCAGATACTGGCTCCGGTAAATCGGGTGTACGCTTCCAGAACTGAGGCAATTGCCCACCATGGAGAGCAATTTAACCTCAGCTCTTTACACTGGGCTCTTTTTTTCAAATGCCAGGAAATATCTGTGATCTTGAAATGTGCTTCTGCTGTTGCTGACCCTGTCAGAGATTTTAGTGAGCTCGTTCCCTGTGTTTTACAAATCATGTCCAGCTGTTTCACTTGATATGAATAAGTAATAGGAGTTGTGTATCTAAATTTAATCTAAGTTTTGAAAGCTGCTGTGTGGCTGTGTTACATAAGTGACTACTACAGAATGAAAAAGTGAAGCATATTACTGAATATAGAGTTTCTGTGAAACAAACGGGTTTTCATGAAAATAAAGGGAAAAAAAAAAAGCCCCAAAGCAGAACTGTTTCTTCAGGGGTCAGTGATTTAACGTGCAGTGGCAGCCTTTAGGCAATCCAGTCTCCTGTTAGGGGACTTTGTGCACTGTTGATTTCTGGTTTCAAAGAAAAAGGGATGAGTTAAATTCAGATTGTTAGTGAGCATATATAGCGAGAACAATGTCTGAAGAATTTAGCAGCTAAACCAGAGACAACTAATTCAGTATTCCTGATTAAGGGTGATTAAAAGTATAGAAATGAAATATATTGGGATAGGGAGAATAGAGATGCATATCAGAGAATCACAGAATTGTTCTGGTTTGGAGAGTCCTTCAGGACAATTGAGAGCAATCATTAACCCAGCGCTGCCAGGTCACCACTAAACCGTGCCCCTCAGTACCGCATCTGCACAGCTTTCAAATCCCTCCAGGGATGGTGGTATTGGTGAAGATTTATAAAACAAACAAACAAAAATATCTTGCATCTTTAAGTTCTTTGTAAACAAGTGAAGGAATTATAATGTTTGTAGGATGATGTTTTCAAATCTGATTATTAAGAAATAGCTGAAGAGAAGTCTTAATTTAAATTTTCTTTCTTAAAAAAGCAATTTAAAGCACAGTGAAGTAGATCTGAAGAATTTTCTCTTGGCTGAGTGATTGCATGACAGTATTTAGCAGACAGCCTAACCAAACAGAGCAAGTAGACTGTGAAGTAATTGAGCAACTGAAAAGGGGTATTTTAAATCTAGAGAAAAGCAATGAAGAAATGTTTGTTACGCTTTTGAAGATTGCTAAATGGAGGAAAAATAGTTCCCAGCCTTCTTCTTGTCTCCAAAACAAAATTGAAGGGATGTGCTATAGCTGATGAACAATGGTTAGCATCATCTAAGTTTAAAACTATGCATATACTTCAAGCCATAGGTTCATTGGTGAAGCTGTTCTATACCTCCGAGACAACTACCGAAACTATGCAGAGCACAGCACTGCTATGCTGTTAGATTTTTCTGCCTTATTATGTCATAAGTTTGCTTTCCATTTATGTAGAGAGCCCTTTATTAAGTTGCAGTGCTTTGACACCGAGATTGCTATTGCAGTGGGCAGGCAGGAAGTGATGGAATTGCTGCTTGGGTTGAGAATCATTATTCTTAGAGGTAATTAAATAAACATCTGATGTATGAGATTATTTGCCTTATAGATGGTGGGGTGGTTTTCTTTGGGTTTTGTTTTTTCTGAGTTTTGCATGCCGAGTTCGCATGCTGGATGTATTCAGATATACATCAGAACAAGCTACAGGTAGAGACTGCAGGCAGCTGGTATTCTTCAGCATCAGAATGTAGAGCAAGAAAGGATTAACTGCCTAAAAGGCATCTGTTAGAGAATATTTACTATTGTGCTGGGAAGGCAATATTGTTAGCTCCAGAACAAATAATTTTACAGCAGAGGAGTGAATTTTCATGAAGTGCTTGACCAAAAATAATACGTAAAGCAAAAATAAATGGGGCCTGACGATATTCACAGAACCCTAAGCTTGCGAATGCATGTAAGACAGTCAGGGAAGGAATCTTGCCTACTGCATTAATGTGTGTTCTTCAGCACTGAAAGTAAACTGGAACATGAAGGTTTAATGCACAGAAATTTGGAGCTTCTGGAGGAATTATTGGAATAGGTGAAAAACTTCAATCTTTTTGCAGTTTATATTCTATTTCTGTCTCTGTATTTGAAATAGGCTATTGACTTGCATTTATGTTAGATATAAACACAGTTGTGAATTGAAACAGATCACGTAGGAATGCTAGAAAAAATATTTGCAAGCATTTTTTTAAGTTGCATTATTAAGCAAAGATCATATGACAAAACCAAGAGAGACATGAAAATCTTTAAAGACTAGAAATAAATAAACCAGCTTTTTGTTGGTTTATATAATGTGCTGTGTTTCTTTAAAGCTTCAGAAAACTTATTTTCATTTAGTTGAACATTTTCTACCTTTATTCTGTCCTTTTGAAGTACATGAGCAATGCAAATGGATCTTAGAAGAGGGCCCAAAGGATTTTCATAATTCTTTACTTTGCAATGTTTAATACTCTCTTCGACCTCAAAGAAAACACTACACCTGTCATGAACACATCAGAACAAGCTACAGGTAGAGACTGCAGGCAGCTGGTATTCTCCAGCGTCAGAATATAAAGCAAGAAAGGATTAACTGCCTAAAAGGCATCTGTTAAAGAGTATTTGCTATTGTGCTGGTAAGACAATATTGTTAGCTCCAGAACAAATAATTTTATAGCAGAGAAGGGAGTGAATTTTCATCTGCCTAACCAGAGGTATTAGCCCTAAATATTGTGCTTGTAAGTTCCAGAATTTATGAATGAGATGTAACTGAAAATATTTCTTAAGACTCCCCTTAAACAGAGGGCAGCACTTATTTAATTATTTTCTAACGCTTCTCGGTGAGCTTTTCTGAATTTTAGCCTTCGTGTTCCACTGATGCCTCTGTTTAGCAATTTTTTTTCTTCTAGTTTGATGTTCTAATAGGCAATGCAGAATAATTTTCATGAATGTTGGTTCAGTGTTTTAAGACCAAGTGATGCAGCCATGTGCTTGTTGTGACTGAATTTTAGTATCTGTGGTTGATGCAATTAAGCAATTTATAGAAATTTATAGAAAGCACGGGTTGCTATATTTTTGTTTAATATGGGTTTACTTGAAAGGCTCAGAAAAAGAATAAAAAATAGATGTTTGCTTTAAATTATTTAATTTTAAATGACAAAGAAATGTATTCCACTCCATGAAAGAGAACATTACTGCCATGAAAATATCACTTATTTGGAATGCCATATATCCTGGAAATCAATGGATCATTTCTTACAAATGGTATTCCAAGGTTCAGAAAGGTCCTTGCTAGCTAACCCAGCTCAATAGCTGTGGTAACTACATGTAGTTTGCAATTATGCACATATGCAGGAAGTTTTTAAGTGCCATTTTTCTACAAAATCAATTGAATGCAGTATCTGTCTGAAATGTGTTTTGTCTGCTGGTCTCAAGGGGCTGAGCTCGCTTTCACCATAATATTTCAGGAAAAAAAAAAAATTCACTGTCATCTTGTCTGTTTTATGAAATACAAGAGTACATTTAGTATCTGCAATAATTTGTCAGAAATTCAAAGGTCTTCCAAAGAGTTCATGTTTCTCCTGCATTGTCAAGGAGAATTGAGCAGCAATGTCTGTAGAGAAAGCAATTGCTGCCAGGTAGGCATTAGTGCAAACAAGGCATTGGTTTCAGAGGTGTGTGTGGGAGGAGGCAGCGCTGTTAACTTTTGTTGGTCATGCTGTAAAATCATCCAGATCTCCCCCTCTTTGTGAGATGGCTGGAAATTTTTTACTAACTTGATTCCACATTTTCCAATTCAGCAGCTGTCACCCTTTTCTAGGGGGAAGGTACCATGTGTTTCCTGAACAAATGTTGCTTTAGCCCTTATCTAGAGGGGCACTGACAGATGAGAAGCCCTCCCAGTGTTTGTGGTGCTCAGCCAGTGCAGTCACCATGGTTTGAAGTGTTCCAACACACAAAGGCAGCCTGTGCTGTTAATGTTAGGTGCTGCATCTCAGCTGGAGCTTGCAGTGTATAGTAGATAACTAATGACAGAGAAGGGTCACTTCTCAGCTTCAGATTTGTTGCCCAGGACTCTGTGCCTAGCTGACAACTTAGCACTGGAGTTCACATCCACAAGCAGCAAAGCGTGAGGACCACGGAAATCAGATCATGAGAGCTCTGGTCCTCTCCTGTCATGGTGCTGCTTCCCTTCAGCCCTACACATGCCAGGTTGCTGGATGTTCAAACTCAACATGTCTTGCCATGTTTTTAGGGGCTTAAGAGAAATCAAAACAGGTCTCTTAAGTGTATTTATATTTCCCTTTTTTCCTTTTTCAAGTCTACTTCTATCTGTTTAGCCTTTTTTTTTTTTTTTTTTTTTTTTTTTTTGCTTCACAGGGTCTTAAAGTTAGTTTTGGTACTTAAAAGCTTGCAAGCACTTTACTTGAATGTGGTGCTGAAATGCAAAGGAATGCATTTTTTCAGCCATCGTGGGCTCCTCTGGGGACAAAAGGGAGTGTATTTTATAAATAAGGATATTGAGTCTTTAGGGTGTGTCTCTGACAAAGGTGGCATTGAACTCGGAGCTGTTAAGTGAATAGAGAGACCATTAGCTGTAGTAATATGGCTTCATTTTTCTCCCCATGATCTAGGATGATTTGAGGAATTTTCCATTTTACTGGTGTAATTGACAAACGCAAAGTATATGCCCTACACATCAATAAATACAACTTCTCAAGGGACTACAAACTCTAAATTGGTCAAATGAATCTTTTAAAATATTTGATAAGGGGAAAACCAGGCCTTCCAGGGCATAAATATCATTTATCCTGGGGAAAAGGTCTCTGAATTAGTATGTACTGTTAGTACACTGTTAAA
Organism: Megaceryle maxima; assembly: GCA_024605025.1. Lineage (NCBI taxonomy): Eukaryota > Metazoa > Chordata > Aves > Coraciiformes > Cerylidae > Megaceryle > Megaceryle maxima. The sequence continues at coordinate 101,799 of JANHGN010026795.1, read as the reverse complement.
AATTAGATATGAGCATAATTTAAATGTTGATATTAAGGGGAAAGAAAAAGCTGCTGCCTTACTGGTGCTCCTATTCAAATGTAGTTTTTAATGAGACTGTGATTGGTTTGGGTGAATTCAGAGCATCTTTGGATGGTGTAATAAGTAACAGATTAATAACTGTCTCCAGTGCAATGCTGCTTGAGCCTGTGTATCTGCGCCAGGGATAACTGTGCTCTCTGCACTGTAGATACTTAGGCAGAAACAACCCTCCTAAGGGCTTTTATGTAAACAAGTCTGCTAAGGAGAGCTTTACAGTGGCCTCAAAGGGAGGAATAAATTAAATACAGGATCTTCTTTCCATTCTGGAGAACATTTGAGAATTTTATTTATTATAGCAAATGTCTGTATGTTTTTATGTGTTGGTATCTATTTTTTGTTGTTGTGTTTTCCACGATAAAAAGGACAGAGGTCGCTTACATTTTTGATGGCAGTTTCTATTTCTAGGTTATTTAGTGTGTGTTCCCACCCTAGAGTTGTAGTTCAACATAGAAAATGAAGAGCTCTGTAACTGTATTACATGTTTGGTTTCCATCCTTTAAATTACCACTGAACGCATTTACCTTTGCCTTCCTCTTGTGGCACTTATACCTACCATGCATATTTATAGATGCAGCTACATATTTAAAACAAGTGTCTGAAGCCATTGCTGACTGCTTAGGAGCTTCTGAAAATAGTATTTACTTCCCTGAATTTGTGTTTCCTAGTGAAGTTTCTTTTTTCCTTCCTATCTAGCATGTGAGAGGAGTACTTTGATTCTCTAGAGAACAAGGAATTTGCTTTGAGAACTGAAAGGTTGTGCACTAGAAATGAAAGAGTTTTTCTTCTAGTTCAAGTACCTGACTCAGTACTGTTAGTAGTTATTGAGGGTGTATTTTGTCCTTGTTTCGTGTAGAGAGGTCTTAACAAAATACATTGGAATTTCACACAAATTGCTGTTGAATTAGAATCCAAAGAGAAGATAGTAGATGCCATTTGAAGTAGTTCTCAAATACAGTGTAATTCCATGGGATGCTTTTAGCTCCCAGTTGTTAAGACTGACTGGCAAGTAACATATTTCACCACTCCTGCCATGGGTTGTGGTTTAATTTTGTTAGCTAATGAATGTCACGTGAACCCTTTTTTAGCAATATTTATTCAGCTGCTGCGCTATTAAAAGCAAATCTGTAGTAGTGGTTATTAAATTCATCTTTCTTGCATTTCTGCTAATTGCATAATACTAATGATGTACATCTTTGCACAGTATAAAAATCTCATATTGCTTGCATCATTTGGTTTCATAAATTATTCAGCATTATGCATAGTTTAATATTATTCCTGCTTTTCTCAAAACTATTATAATTTCCTTATTTTCAATTTACAGCTGTGGAACAACTATTTTCATTTGGCAGTGGCCTTTATTACCCAGGACTCACTACAGCTAGAAAACTTTTCCCATGCAAAATACAACAAAATCCAGAACAAGTAAGCAAAAAATGTATACTTTGGCTTATGTCTTTAATTTTCTAGTAAAGCGATGATAAAGATAATGATAAAAATACCTTTCATGTTTCTTTTTTCCTAGATATGGAGATATGAGATGTTTAATTGGCTTTGCTATCCGTGACATGTGGTACAAACTTGGTGAGTAAATGAACTTAATTGCAATTGAATCCATGGCATGTTGATTGTTTCGGTGAAAAATATTTGACATGAAGCACATTTGTAAATCTTTCTGCTGTTTGAACTTAAAATGTTTTCACTCCTGTGATTAAGCCTGGAACTGACATGACATACTGTTTGACTACTGCCTATTTTTTTATTGAGAGAACTCACAACCATGTCTCAGATTTCAAAGATGACTGACGTCAGAAGATTTCACAAAACTTATTTTGCTGAGAAATAAATTGAGAACCAGATATCTATTCCCTGAGAAGGTTACCACTCGATCTGAATCTACAGTTCCAGAAATTAGTAGGCTCAGCTTTGGAATCTGCATTAAAATTCAAAAACGTTTTTACATTTGTTGTACAGCCACGTTCTGCTACTGCTCCTTTGAGAGTTCATAATAAAAAGAATAATAATGTGTTGTTCTATTAAAATATGCATTATAGAGGGGTTTTGAAGTATACAGTGAAGACAATTATGATGATACTTACGATTATACTTTGAAGCGCAAGCTGAATGTTCAATTTAAGACAATCTGATGAAACCTGGTCTTTTCATGATTATTAGCAGAGAGAAGGGAGGAAAACAAAAGCTTTGCAACAATGTTGTCTGACTTGATCTCTTGACCACAATCCAGTTCTGATCTTTTGTTCCTATGTTCAGCTTCAGTGGAGTGCTGAGCAGATGCTTAGAGCATTTTTTCCCTTTATCCCGAGGTCCTTGTTGTTCTGACTCAGCTAGAAAGGTTTCACCATGTGACATTGCCATGCATCACTGTCCTAACGATAGAATTTGGGGACTTCTTAAGTTTCCCAAGTATTTAAGTACTCCCAAGTATTATTCTTAGATTCTCCAAGTATTTAAAGGAAGTGTTAAAAGCTCAAAAACTGAAAAGTTCACAGAAAACGTCAGCTGAGCTGGCACACAGGCTTCTTTTGGGCATCTTAGAATACAACTATATCCGTTAACGTGCTTTCAGCTTTTGCAAAGGAATAGAGATAATGAAGTTGTAAGATTTTAGCAACATCAGTGGCTTAAAACACAGCTTTAAATGATTGTATATCCTAAATGTTTTCCAAAAATAAAATATTTTCTTTTCTTTCCTTTCAAGTACTCAATCTGTATTTCTGTTTCAGGCCAGAATAAAATTTGCTTTATTCCGGGGATGGTTGGACCCATCTTAGAAATGACTCTTATTCCAGAAGTTGAACTAAGAAAAGCAACAATCCCAATTTTCTTTGACATGATGCTGTGTGAATATCAAAGGACAGGAGAGTTCAAAAAGGTAATTAAAACTCTGTGAAAATTAATTAAAATGTCATGTGATCACCATTTCTGGTAAATATTTGATGTTTGGACTTTTCTGCTTACGGAAAGTAAAATCACAAATGTTAAGAACGAGAAGAGCAGCTCTTGTGGAAGTCAGTGTGTGCTCTCCAGAGTAATTTAGTTGGACTTAATGTAAACTTTCATCACAGTGACAGCAATAAGGCCCCAGAACAGGGGCCCAGAGAGCTTGCGGGATCATTATAAAAGCTTACAAATTTTTACTGAATAAAGTTGTGAGCAACAAGACATGACATTGAAGTCAGCCCTCAGTTAAGTAGGAGGTAGAATTAAATGACCTCTAGGGGCCCTTTCTAATTGAAATTTTTCCTGATACTCCTTCCTTGTGACATAGATATTGATAAGCCAAAACTTACAGTTTTTAATAGAGAAGGTCTGACAGAAGTAGCAGTGAGTAGTTAATTATTTCTTATCTGATTTCTCAGGAAACTTTTCTAAACATTTACTGTGAGAAAGATAACCACCGTGAAGAGCTGACTTTCCAAAAATGTTTTCTACGGCAAATTTGACAAAGAAAAATGATTTTTAGGTCACAAGCATTAAATATTTTTGATTGATGGAATAGAAATAGGGATGGTCTGATAGGATGTTTGGGAATGTCATCTAAATCTCTTGCCACTGCTTGCTGTGTCCACCAGGGCAGTGAGTATCTGTTTCTTTCCTAGCTGGCTTTTCTGTTCTCTACAGGCTCTTTGGGCACAGACTGCAGTTATTCTGTGTTTGCACACTGCCCTTCACTGTAAATTTTCAATTGGAGATCCAGGCTTTGTTGCTACACAAATAATTAAATCAGAACAATCTGTGTAACAGTAAGTGGCAAACAAAAAATCATACTTTGAGACCTTCATAGGACAGTAAATATAAAATCTCGCTCCTATACCCAGCTATGTGTAATACTTGAAATCATGTGGGGCATTTCTGTGTCAACTAAGTGTGGAACAAACGAGCAGATGGAATTTCCATTTTGGTCTGTATTCCACAGTGCAAAGCTTTTGGTTCAAGGCCAAGATTAAAAACCACTTTGCTTCTCTGCATCTGTTCCCTCTATGTCCTAATAGTCCTATATTCGCCTTCTTAAAAATGTTTTCCTTCTCTTGGCTTATACTTCATCTCTTGGGAGGAATGCACAGATCTGTACAGACCAGAAATCCAGAAAACACATCAGTCATACTGACTGATTAACAAGAGCAACAAACAAGGAACCTGGGCGATGCCAGACCCTAAAATCACTTCTTATTCTAATATCTGTTGCCCCTTGTCCTGTCACTGGTTGAGACTGAGAAGACCCTGGCTCTGTCCTGCTGACACTCACCTTTTACATTTTTATAAACATTACTGAGGTCACCCCCCAGTCTCCTCTTCTCCAAGCTAAAGAGACCCAGCTCCCTCAGCCTTTCCTTAGCAGGGAGATGTTCCTCTCCCTTCACCATCTTTGTGGCTCTGTACTGGACTCTTTCAAGCAGTTCCCTGTCCTTCTTGAACTGAGGGGCCCAGAACTGTATTCCACTGTATTCCACTGTATTCCAGATGCAGCCTCACCAGGGCAGAGTAGAGGAGGAGAACTGCTCTCAACCTACTAACCACAGCCCTTCTAAT
>JANHGN010026795.1:69886-97070 GCA_024605025.1 Megaceryle maxima | reverse complement strand
CCTCTCCTAATGACCCTCTTATCCTTGACATGCTTAGAGACACTGCCAAGGATGAGTTGTTCTATCACCTTTCCAGGGATGGAGGTGAGGCTGACCAGTCTATAGTTACCCAGGTCCTCCTTCTTGCCCTTTTTGAAGAGTGGAGTGACGTTTGCTTTTCTCCAGTCCTCAGGCACCTCTCCTGTTCCCCATGACTTACCAAAGATGATGGAGAGTGGCCTAGCAATGACTTAATGGGATAAAATGTCTTGGTAGGTGTATGGCATAGTAGGGCATTTTTTTTGTGATCCTTTTACTTTGCACATCTAACTTCCATTCACCCAGAGGGAATGTTATATCAGCTTGCAATTTTAACTTGAAGATGTAGGGAGGAAGTCATTAATATCTACTAATTTTAGCCATCAAAGCTCCGTCTATCACTAGCTCAGCAAGATAGGGATCTTGGAAAGGCAGTTTATCCGATTTATGTTCAGTGTCTGTGGATAGAATTAGTCCTGCAAATATATCTGCTTCTCCTCCAGATATGAAGGGAAGGGGTGGCCTGTGTTTTGGACACAGGATGTTAAAATAATCCTCTTCCAAATGTTGGTAACCCATCTTTCCTTAAAAAAGCAGGTTGTGCATGTTATTAAGACTTCCCAAAGCAAGACACACCATCAAGCAACTTAGTACTAACTGATAATCTGAGGCCAAAAGCTAGAAAAGACTTACTTAAAACAAACAAACTAACAAACAAACAAACAAACAACAAAAAGCAAACTAAATTTGGGGAATTGAAAAAAAAAAAATAGCTCTTTGCAGACTAACTACACATACTGAAATAAACATTGATTCAAGTTATGTTAAGGATTTAACTTGGCTCAGGAAAGATTAATTCATCTATGTTTATAGGGGTTTTTTTTCTAGTAAGTAGTCCTGCTTGTGTTTGCTATTTTATTTTAATGTCTTTCATTGCTTCCTCCAACTGCTGAAGCCATCTGGGGAAGTTGTCAACATTTGCTTTCCTTCCTGACTGTTGTTGGACTGAGTCTGACCAATGGTGTGCTATTGGGAGGGTTAGAGGACGGATGCTTATTCTTAGTGAACCTTTTAGAGTCTTGGATCTTTCCGAGCTGACAGCTGTAAAAGGTTACTAAATGAGTGAATAGAGGTGTTCTCAGCAAGTTCCTCTGGTAATTTATAATTGCTGTTGAATACCATATTTCTTACTCTCAGTTCTTGACATTTTATTATGCGTAAGGATTTCAGAAGGATGTGAGATAATCCCATTAGGAGAAACGGAATTTGTATTGCTTCGTGCTTTAGAGAGATCCATAAAAAAAAAATTTGATATGTTTTGTGGTTTAGCACAGAAGTGTGTTCAGAGATGTATTTCCTGAATCTATTAGATAAGCAGGTGTTTTGGTACCAGTGACAATTAGACACACTGTTCTAAGGTAGGGGAGAAATATCCCTTCCAGGCCTTTAATTTGGCACAGACACATTAAAACTTTATTCTAGATGTCTGCCAGCTTTTTATTTATTTTGGTTCAAGGAAAGATGCTTAGGAAGAGGTTTTTTTGTTCAGATCCAGCATCTGTGAAATTATTACCTCTTAGAGAAGTAATCAATTCTCTACCTGCTGAACAAGTACCAGGAAGGATTTAAGAGGTGGATGATTTTTAACTGGTGCTCAACTTTGACTGTATTCACAGTTTTCTGTTTCACTGCAGTAAGTCCACAGGCTTCAGCTGTAGAAAATGACTGGATTGGGCATTTTGGCTTAATACTGCCTTGTCCTGAAACTGCCAGGTACCTTTGTTACCCATGTTACTAATACCCATATATACACTACTAGATGTAATTCTTACAGATAGAAATTAATTGAGCTCTTTAAACTTCTTTTTCAGCCTGGATCAGATAGACTAATGTTTGGGGTTTTTTTTTTTTTTTTCATTCTACTTCTCTGTATTTCAACGATAGCTCTTTATTCTCTAGTATTGGTATATTGTGTACTGTTCATTGGCAATCTTTAATTTGTATTCTAATTACAGAGAAAGCTAATACTAGAGAAACAAAACCTTCAAGGATAGGTTTTGGGACAAAGAATTGTTCTGGATCACAAAGTATTGGTACATCTAACAACCGAGCATTCTTTGTGGACTCTAAAGAAAACAGTTCCCTCTTATTTGACACTCCTATTAAAAAGATAATTAAGAAATAGAACTAATGGAGCAGTCCTTTCATTCTATTGAACTCAGAAAATGGGATTGCTGTTTCTACTGAACAATTTCTAGTTTTCTCAGAGAACATTATGGGACACAGTTTTTAAATGGAGACTCTGAGATCTCAAGTCATTAAGTATTTTGAGGAGCCTGTTCAGTGTGCCACAGAGATGAAACATTTGTTGACAACTTCAGTTGAAATACTGGCTGAATATATGCTGTTGAGTTCTGTTGGAGTTAGTCCTATACTGCTGTTAATGTTTCTCATATGCACACTACAAAGGTTTGCATATTTACATTCAGCACTGACCTTTTATATGTAAGCATCTCACTGATGATAAATAGCAATGTACTTTCTCAGTTCTCCCCTTCCTTCAGGCAGTAAAATATTTTAACTATTCTAGGTCCATTTAGAACAGAGCTATTTATGCATTTGTGAATGCTACTTGCCTACTCAGTTATCTTAAAATATGTTATGAAGTGTTAAATATTTTTATCTGAAGCGTATCTGTCTGGGACTGTGTCATAATCATATGAACACTTTTGGTTTCAAACATTTACAACTATGGTTTTGTTGTTTTGACTTGGTCTGAGAAATACAAAATGGTTGAAATTGCTCCTTCCTCCCTGCCCCTTCCCCAGAAGAGAGGAGTGCATCTCTTTTCCCTAATTTTCTGCCCCTAAGTTATTGGGTTTTGTGTGGTGAGTGTAAAATGTAGGCCACTTAAGACAGTGTTTCAAAGACCCTCGAAAGAAGCAGCAGCCCACTCCAGTCTTCCTGAAGAGCAGTTTGCAGCATCAGGATGATGGGGTTGGATGCGTGGCTTCCTGCTGTCTCTGAGGAATACTGCTTCAGTCATCCTGCTAGTCTGCCTGTCTCACTATGGAATTGTCCTCTTTGCTGTGAGAAGGTGAAACCTGAGAAGTTCTATCTTGGATGGGTAGCAAACATGTGACATCTGCTAGTTATCTGAGAACTTGAAATCTGAATAGAATGGGGATTTGTTGTTGTTGTTTTGGTTTGGTTTGTTTGGTTTTGGTGGTTTTGTTTTGGGTTTTTTTTTTGGGGGGGGTTAGTTTTTTTGTTTGTTTTGTTTGTTTTGGTTTTTTTTTACATTGCTCCCAGGGATAGATCTAAGGACATTTAAATAGAGATTTTTACACATGTAGTTTATTTCTTTAGGAAGCTTTTTTATAACATAATAGCATTTATTAATTTTAGAGGAAAAAATCATTTGACTGGCTTATATTCTGGAATAATTTTGATCTTTGACTTTTCCTGGTCCTGTTTAGTTGAATCACAGGACAGAGATGAAGGATATCACATATTCAGGAGAAAAATCATTATGTTAGGAAGAACATGTAGTATTAACATGTCTTCTGTTGGAATGTCATGTTCTCTACAACTGAAGTAATTATCACTTTCAAGACACTAGTCTGAGGAAATATATGACCTGCTTGGTGTTCTAAGGGGAACAACTATTTTCTTGTATGTAGCCATGGTCCTGGCTTCTCCAGCTCAAGACTGTACTTCTTGATGAGGATACATTTAAGTAAGGAAATATATCTTACTTTGCAGTTATCTGATAGTACTGCATATAAACAGCTATAGTAAATCTTTCTACCATGAAAGGCTTCCAGTTCTCCGAGGGGGTGATCTGGATCCCAGTCTGCCAAAGCTCTCAGTTACACAGAAATACTCCAGAGAGGAAACAGAATTATTCATATAAAGGAAATTGTGTGAAAGAAAAACGTGAACAATTACTGTGTTAGTACAGTAGCAAATTCTGTCATTTTTACATTTCTTTTAATAATTACATGTATGTTAAGCAACAGAGATTTATTTCTGTGTAAGTCTCTTAGTTTTTTAATGATTTTTCTATGCCTCTTGACATGTTAATGGCTTGTCTAGAACCTTGTGGTACCTCCACCTTGAGAATGCTCTGCCATGGTTTCTTTGAAGCTAGATATTGCTAGGATGGAAATTTCTCTTTAGCACCTGGAAAAATCTTTTTCAGACCTGCTTCCTGCTTTTCTCAGATGTCTTCTTACCTGCACTTATCCATCTTCCTGTCTACACTCTTCTGAATGATTTTGTCCCTAGCATGTGCACTTACTCCCGGAGCACGAGCAGTCTTTCATTTTTAGCACATGTAGTTGACTCCCAGGGCCAGGCAGCATAAGCAGTCTTTCCTTTTGCTGCCTCACCACACTGTATTTAACAGTGTGAAACAGTCAGTATATATGAAAAGATATTTGTATATATATAAATGTATAAATTCTGCCACAAACAAGTAATTTAGTCGTATGATAATCCAAGATTTTAGTAGATATCTTGGAAAGAGAGGATAGAGACATGGCTGCATAAAGAGCCACATGAGAAAAGTTTAAAAAATTGTTGGCATTAAAACCTTTTAAATCTCTCAACTGTGCAGATTCTTTACAAATCTGTATCCCATTGTTTTCTCATGTGATGATATCTGAATATGATACAGTTAGTTGGATGAGAGCAAAGAATGAATATAGCTGCAGTAGGACTTCAGATTGGTGTCCCACACTTGCTTTTAGAGGGCATACCCAAATGAAACGGAAGCTGAGTGAAAGGGTTTCTTCAGGCTTTCAGCAGTGCTAAAAGCCCAGACTATGAATCAAGCTGATGAATCTTGGAATGCTTTTATAAATTCTAAGGTTTTCATATAACAAGCCAAAAAGAGATGTCAAAGAATGAAGAATCAAAGAAAATGATCAGGCAAGAGGCTTAGAAGCACTGAAGGTATTCAGGAAAGGCTAAGCACAGAACAAGGCTGAACTGCCTTAGGTAACCAGAGAGTGTGAAAAGTATTCCCATTGTAGTTAGAGCTCGAGACTGGGTAATAAAAGAATGACTCTGTCTTGAAGAGTATTTCCACTGGTGGTGGGCTTATATTTGTGCTGAGTTTCCAACCTGCAGGTAAAGAAAGATACCTGCTCCTTCACAACTTATTATTGGAAGCTTGGTAAAAAACATGCTGGCTGATTTTTAGTGGCTTTCTCTTAACATCTTAAAATCTGTGGCATTTGAATATTAATTATTATTTCTGCTAAGTTTATGGAATTTATTTTCTGCCATGCATTTTTTTATATGACATTAATTTTACTTAGTTTTCTCTTTTCCAAGACTGATGCATCAGGTTATTTTAAAACATTCTATTTTTGAACACTTGTTTGTTTCAGATCAGATCTGAAGGACAGCAGTAGGCTGGTACACCCAGTAATTTGGTTCAAAGTGCCTAGCTCTGCACTGGACAATATTAATGGGGATGTATTTTTCTTGGAACCCACTCTCAGTAAACTCTCAACTGACTTATATTGCTTACGTAAAAAAAAAAAGCCAAAAAAAATTTCAATAGTATTTTTATTTTATATTGAGAAAAAACCTCACCTAAGATCAACTCATCTTTTGTATTTCTGATAGGGGTTTGATACATAAATACCAAGTATTTGAGGATGTGTTTTGGACATGTAAATCTTAATGCTTGAAAAGCTGGGGGAATCCAAACAAACCCTATGCATGTATTATAGTTTCCATGGTTTTAATTCCCTGGATCACACAGTAACATTTTAAAGAGGCTTTAAATAATTAAGATATGAGCCTGCAAATTGCTGGGTTCAAATGCAATCCATCATCTACTTCCAGTTCTTTAAGAGTCAATAGTATATGGCATATGACCTAGAAATTCTCTAGAGATGTTGCTGGACTTTATTACTCTTCAAAGACATCAAGCTTGTGTCATTGACAACTTGTGTGGGTATTTGTAACAATAATTTCACAGGTTAGCATTAGATTCCTGGGTATTTTTTTCTTTACCTGTGTGACAAACTTTGAAAATAGGCTTTAGCTTTTTCTAAATATTGTGAAATATCTTTCCCTTGCTTAATTATGTGAAACTGCCTGAAGAGTATATATCTATATATTTCCTGTCACTGGATGTAACAGTAACAACAAGTAAATAATATAGATAACATCCACAGATACCCAGCTTTGTTATAGGAATGACGGAACCCAATCAGCTTGAACTTTCAATGTCAGCTCTACAGACTGGGATGCTGGGCTTCTCTGCAAGCCAAGTTTGGGATAAAAGGAAACCTAGAAGCCTTGGAATTTTGAGTTGGCTGATTAGTGATAGCAAAGGTCACAAGGTGTGACTAGGAGAGAAATGTTACAGGTTTTCTTTCTTTGTAAGCACGCAGCCTGCAGAGATTCGTTTTCAATTCAGAGAAGGGAAAAAGGTCCTTTGTGACCTTACAAGAAGAGAAATAAGCTCCAAATGAAGTGGTGTCATAACTGTAAAGGAACATTGAAAAAATGACACAGTAGAGGGAAAAGAATTGTGTCTAACTATGAACATAGCTTGTTTGCTGTCTTTGTTTATGTAACACTGTTTGCTAATAGATAGACCTGAAATATAGCAATTAAATAATATATAGCATACCATGGGATGGTTCATATTTGATCTGGGTGAAAGTGATTCTACTCTGAAATCCTGGATTTCAGATTAGAGATGTTCTGTGAAAGCCCATAGCCCAGACACTGTGAGGCCTTTTTCCTCAGGTCATTGTATCAGCTCGTTGTAAGAAAAGGGGATGCAGAGATAGTCAACTGTGCATTGTTCAAACTTTTAATACTTGGGAATATGTGCTGTAACTACACAAAGATAACTCATTTGACCTCTGAATATCTGCTCAATGTTTTGATTTCTCTCTCTTTATTAGTTTGAAAATGAAATAATTTTGAAGTTGGACCATGAGGTGGAAGGAGGACGAGGGGATGAACACTACATGCAGTTGTTTGAGTCTATGTAAGTAATGGATGAGAGTAAATGCCTTCAAGATGTGTTTATTGCTTTTTGTTCCCACTCCTCAAGTTGGTAACCTCACTTTAAAATAGAATCTTAGCATCTTTTTTAAGGAAGGGACTGGAAACACCATAGTGTTTAAGTAAACTTGTTTTGAATTGTAGTTTTGCTCACCGAAACTGTTCTCTTGGTTGCTTTTCAGTATTTTGTGCTCCAGCTAAATAATGAAGAAATTATACCTAACCTGCATTTCTCTAGCCAACTTTCAAGCAAAGATAATAAAATATTTTCCCTGCTTTTTAGTGTTTCCCCACTTTTCTTTCTAATGTTTCTTGGTTTAATTTCTCACTAATAAGAAGGAAGTATTTGAAAATGTCTTAACTTGCTTTTCCCTGTCTACATTGGACTGCGGGAGATTATTCTCTGAATGTGCATAAAGTCACTAACCTTGGATGAGAATAGTGCAGAGTTTTAGAGTTTAATAAAAATATTTCTATATCTTTAACAATCCTAAAGCCTGGTACAGAATCTCCTCCTTTTCCTGGCTGCCCAGATTCATTTTGATTCTGAGATGCGCTAGCTGTGTCTTCATTTGTGGCAGGTTGGGTGTGTGATGTGTTGGGCCACTGTGGAATCCTTGTGCCTACCTCTGAGAATTAGTTCCTAGCTCTGTGCTTGTTTAGACTGTGCCAGTGAGAAAGCTCATCCATCAGACACTTTCTCCAGCATTGATAGCCTAATCGTTATTAAGTATAAAGATGCTGTAGCACTTTGGCGACCTGACAAAATCGATATGGGCTTTGCGACATTGCGTGTGCTTTTGCTTTCTCAAGGCCTGTTACCTTGTATGTGTTGCGGGTATGTGTAGTGGGCAGCGGTCTGTGCTAAGTCACGTCCCTATGCAGATGAAGCAATGAGATCTTTGTGTATATCGCAATGGAAAAAAGTCTACTCTCACCAAAAGCATAATTTTGTGAAAAATACTGAATTACATAATCAAATAATAATATGTAAATGTTATTTTCTGTAAATAATACATAGTTATGCTCTAAGGAAATAGTAACATTTAAAAGAAATATCATTGAAATCAAACATAATTTAATTGTTTGCTTTGTTAGTTTAATTTCTGTCCCGTGAGGAGGCAGATGAAATATAGAGAAAAAACAGGGAAAAATACTGAAACTTTTGAAGCAATGTAAAACTATTCTTTGAAACTGGTACACTGCAAGGACAGACGAAGTTATAAAAATGTCTCTTTCACTTCCTAAAATGCAATGACTATGTAAACTGAGAGCAATAAACTGCTATTTCCATTTAGAATGTTTACCGTGTGGCTTCAGGTCTTAGGATAGCTAAGGGGTGACAGGGAGGTGTTCAGATTTGATCTTGCGATGGCCAAAGCCAGGCCCGCAAATCACGCTGCTGCAAAGCCTAAACCGCGATGCCTGCCTCAACTGTCACTGCCATCCATCATGTCTAATACTGGGGATTCAGCTGACGCAGTGGACATTTATTGCAGTGCTAAAATTTCCTTGCTGCTAGTAATTTTTTTTTTCCTAATGTCCATACTAAATCTCCCTTCCTTCAGTTTAAGCCAATTATTTCTTGGTTTACCCATGGGGGATGTAAAGAGTCACTCTCTTTCTCTTCGGAGCAGCTTTTAGCAGATTTGAACATTACTATCAAGTTTCCTTCTGTCTTCTCTTTAGGGTAAACCATCCCAATATTTCCATTTATCATATGGAATGTTTTCTGGACATTCCTACAATGTCTACATCTATTTTGGAATATTACATTGTCTTAAAGCTGGAGGGAGTATTCAGACTGAGACTTTATCAGTGCAGGGAGAAAAGCTCCCTTCAGATCTCATGTACGAGACTCTTTGAAATTTACTTTTTCTGAGGTGTGTAAGAGTGTTCACTTATCTTGTTTTCAGTTAACTCTTGCATACAAGTATTTTTCTAGAGAACTGGTACATATCCAGTTAAACTCCATTTTTCAGTAGCACAATTAAACAGTCTCATCAAACAGACTACATAGCATTTGATCTTCCTGCCTTTCCAAGGTATGGTTTTTTTTTTTTTTTTTTTTTTTTTTTGAGGTATCTTTTTGTTTTTCCCCTTGATACTGTCCCATATTCTAAAAGATTTCAAGTACAGGGCTTCCACATTTCTAAAGCTGTCACTTTATATTATCTCCAGATATTTTTTTGTTCCATCCCTGAAGTTGTTTAATGATGTTTGTAGAGGGACAGTTAAAGCAGAGGCTGGTGACCTGTCAGTGATAGGACCCTGTTCTCTTCTCTTTGTTGTTTCTTTGGTTTGATGTGGTTTAAATCTTCCTGCATTCCCCATTCCCATCTTACAGGGATTTCAAGCTTTTGTCTCCAACACCCTGTTCCAACTGGATAGAGACCCTTGTTAAATTGGGCTCCAGATTTATTCATTTGGTCATATTTTCATCAGCTAATTTCCTGTAACTCTCTGCATTCCAGCACAGGTCCTGTCTCCACCTGAATGCAGATACTTAGCAGTAGTCACTGACTGTGTGTTGGTGCTCACGCCTGCGACCAGCACTGACTCACAGTGGCTGGTTGCTGGGAACCTACCCATGGCTAATAAACTAAATAGGCTCAGCGGGAGTTTAAGCACAGCCTTGTGTTGGTCGTAGCCCTAATCGTCAGCGCGTGCCGAGGCAGGGTTATGGCCTGAGTTGTCCTGTGATGTGCTGGTGCTCTCTAGCACCGAGGAACGGCTGAGAGGCTGTTCTCAGTAGGCAGGATAAACAAGGCTGCCCTGCTTTGGGGAATGGAGGAGACTCTAGGCTGGAGGAAAACAAGTTGTGCTATGCTGCTTGTCCTCAGGCTCAGAAAATGAATTTTGCCACTTTTTAGTTACTAATAGAGGCACAACAGAAAATAGCATTTGGAAGCCTTCCAATTCCCCACTGTTGCAGCAGCCCTTATTATGCAGTTGTTTTCTTGAGCTTTATTTAAAATATTTTTTATTTTAAAACTTCTGGATTTTTCAAGCTCTGTTTAAAAATTCAAAGGTTTCTTGCTCCCTCCTGGGGGGAAAAAAAAAATCTTCTATAGTTTTATGGGTTCTTTTTTATTGGGATTATTGTATAAAGCTGAGCAAGACAACTTTCAAAATCTCCCCTCCTTCCCTACTTTCTTTTCCACAAGTATCATTTGATGTCCTCCAGCCTTTTCTGTCAGTTGTCAGTTCCTCAGCTGCTTCAGTAGTTAACATTCCATCTGCTCTATGTTTAATGTCCTAAGCTATGTTTCAATGATTTATTTTAATACTTCAATTATTTTTTCAGGCTGTTCAGACGACAGCATTTCAGTATTCTTGGTTTATCTGTTAGCTTCTGTCTGTCACGTGTTCTTTCACACAGGCATGTGCACATTCCCTTTGTCTCAGCAAAATTACTTCATGTTAGAGCTGTGCAGTCAAAGGAATAAACATCAGGTGTTGGTTTTACTTTGCTTGAGTAAGAACTTTGAAGCTAGGTACTTTGCTGAGGTCCCCATTCTACGTCAAAGCTTGGGGGATTTCTTTGCAGCTGAAATTAATATGAATGTGTATTTTCTGAAGAAGGTTTAAATAATTCTGAGGAGTAACAATTATTTTTTTCAATTAATGAAAATTTAATGCTTTATAATTAACGTTTTAAAAATAATAGTGTACTGAAAGATTAGTAATAAATTATTAAATGTATTTGCATATCATTTGAGCTCTGGTAATGAAACACAAAGAGGTCAGAAATTAAGAAAAATATGTCGGTGAAATTTCTCAGCTTAAGCACACAGCATAGTTTCAGGGATAATTGTGCAATTGCTAGGATTTTTTTTTTACTATGTGAGAATACATGGCGATTTGGATATGCTTTTAATAGAATATGCCAAATATGCATGTAATTACATGCAATTGTTCCATCCTTTGTTCAATTTAGTTTAATCTTCCTACGTTCACACCTTTCAAAGCAGGGATTTTTTGTTGGTCAAGATAATAAAGCTAAAGCTGCCCATGGAAGTGAAGGAAAACAAAAGATGGGGGTGTTGGAAAGGCAGCCTTGATGCTGTGCAGCACTGCTCAGCAGTAGCCCAAGCACCTCTGTGTTATCATAGATATGTGAATGTATATATATGTAACATGCAGTTTGTCAGAGAGAATCCTAATGGAAAACCAGAATGCTAAGTACAGGAAACAAGCTCTTAAGCAAAGAAAACACTCCATAATGAGATGCTGGTAATCATTTAATTATGTTTAAACAGTTAAGCTTTGAAGACAAAGCTATGATAGTCATGTGAAATGTACTCCTAAATTAGATCAGCACGTTATAGAAAGAGCATATGATAATATTTTGTTAACATAAATTGGAATCTGATGGAAATGATGTTAGTTTGAACTTTTCCTCACATGTAGCTGTACAAAGAGAAGGAAATAACACATTTGATGTAGTGTGATAACGGAGGAAAGAAAGGTGTAGTGCTTATTGGAATAGTGTGACCTGAGTTAGCCACAGAACAGATGCAGGTTGCTGTGTTCTGATATTGTGGGTATGCCTTTGAATTTGGTGTCACTTTCAGACAGGAGAATTAAATGATTAATTTTTTTCTTCCGATATGTATCCTGTTTGTCTTCTGGATAGCTAAATTACTAACCCAAAAAGGGAATTTCCTCTGCATTCCGTAGTTCCTTCAAGACCTAATTCAGTATTTCCCTTCAGGTCCAGTTTTTCAGCTGATGGGCCACTAATTTTCACATTATTGTAAAAACTTTTTTGTGTGTGTTTGCAGTCTTACGGAGTGCGCGCGTCAGTATCCCAGCATTTGTAACTTGGTTGAAAGTTTCGTCAGCCTAGTTAAAGGCCTCTTGGAGAAACTGCTGGATTACCGAACAGTGATGAATGATGAAAGCAAGGACAATCGCATGAGCTGCACTGTGAACTTACTGGTATGTTCTCTCCTGTAATTCTTGTGTAAGAATGGGAAAGGGCTTTAGAATCCATTTACCACTGATGAAGGTAAGTCTTCCTGGGGACAGGTGTGGTTGACACTGCTCAGTAGTGATTGAAGCACAGAGTGAAGGGATTTTTATATCTGTTTGCATGGATATGGGCATAAACACGACAGAGTGTCCACTCAGTTCTTTGGGTTTGTACATTTTACACCCTCTGATTCTGTGGATAAATAAGGGAGTCTGCTGCTCAGATACCTTCACCTTTTGACAGGTGTCATGTGACAGTGGGCTTTTGCCAGAATCAAATTTTCTGTGAAGAACTAATCCACGTGCTGCTTTAGCAACTCGGTAATTACTGTGTTTTAAAAAAAGACATTGAGATAACTTTTAAATGTTTATGTCCCTAGAACTTCTACAAGGACATTAACCGTGAAGAGATGTATATCAGGTATGGCAGTTCTCTTGGATCTGTTTTGGAGAGGGCAGTAATATTATCTCATTATTTCTGGTTTTATCATTGACCTTGAATTTCTGTTATTTGTTGTTAGTTTATCATCCACAATGACTGTTGTAGCCCTGGCCTCCTATGTATTCTCACTCCATTGCTTGCTTAGTCGTTAGCCATTTGGAATCGATTAGATTTATTCAGCAGCAGCACTTTTTGTCCCAAGAATCAAGTCTTAGTTGATCATAACACTCAATGTTCATTGTCTATTGTTTTAACTCAAGAAAATCCAGCTAGATTAGAGGTTTGATGGAAGATGTATCACACATTTAGAATGGCAGAAATAGCCATTCAGGTTTTGTAGAATTGTACAGTCTGCCAAGTCTCTTTAAATACGCAACGCTACATGCAATGCAGAATTACTGGTAAAGCATTTTTCTGTAAGAGCTGTAGCTATACTGGCCAAGTCTTTCAGAGGTGACATGGCCACTTACTGTCTCCCAAGAGTTTTGCATATGAGCTGCAGCAAATCTTGCTGTTGAAAGTCTCAACATTTCCTGCCTCCTCTCATTCTGCAAAATCTGCAGAACCACCTGCACCTCAGCCACTGCAGTACAAAGCCCACAGTCTCAGCTGAAATGAGCACTGAAAGTGAGTCAGAGCTGAACCTGGAGCTATGAGCTGGGGTGGCCAGGGAAAGCAATGCTTCCTCTGCAAGTATTGCTGAGGGGGACGCATTTTCAGTTGGGTTGACGACTAGAAATGGTAATGCCTTGGAACAGCTACAGCTAAGTGTAAGATTTCTGGGTCAATACTGTTGTGTGTAAGAGGATGGGATGCACGTTTTGGCTGCTGGAAAATATGTGGCTTGAGTCCCATGATGAGCACTGTTTGTGGTGGTATCAGCAATGCTGCCCTGGGGATCAAGGAGAACATTGGCAACCTAGAACAACTCTTTGGCCTCTACCTGCCACCTTCCAGTTTGTACAGGGAATTGTTTTTTTTTTTCTGGGATGGTATTTTCTGTTTTGGCCTTTACCTTGTGTTATCTGTTGTGCTTGTATCTGTCCCCATGGAAAATGTTTACATGCAATCAAAAGTGCTATAAAAAAAGGCATTGATCTTTAGTAACAGTCCAGAAATGAGGGACTTGGTGGTGTGACTTAGACCTGGAATCTGGTAGTTCTTCCTCACAGAGGTGGAGCTGACAGCAGTTCACAGAAGGAGGTTCCTTCTCCTTCTGTGCAGTGTTTCAGCATACAAAGAGAACATGGAAAAGTCTGAACAAGCACACAGAACTTTAACCCCTCTCAGTGTCCTTAAGGATGCTTTGGGTGGTGACAGCATGACATCTGTGAAGTTCCCAAATCAGGGCTTATCTAGAACTTTTTTACACCTGTATTCCAGTCAGATCAATACCCAGTCTAATTCTTGTTCTCTTATCTGACAGATATTTATATAAATTGCGAGATCTTCATTTAGATTGTGAGAATTACACTGAAGCAGCATATACCCTTCTACTTCATACATGGCTCTTGAAGGTTAGATTTCCTGAACTCAGTTTATCAGCTTCTGCAATTTGCAAATATATAAATGAAATGTGATTGTCTTAACTAATACACAGTAAAGCAGAGAATGTTTTCTATAGGAGCATTCAAATTTCTGGTTAAAAATACTCTAGTAAGTCATACAAAATGAACATTAATTGCAGAAATAGTATTTTCAATAGGTGATTGAAAGCCACTTATTGGTAAAACTAAATATTGTAGCAGAAGTAGTTTTACTTAATAGTGATAACATTGTGTGCAAATTCTGAAGTCAATTAACTTCCATGTGGTTTTAATTTTGCTAATTTCTTACTATCCCAAACCTAACAATGATGAAACATGACCACAAAATTTTCGACCTATTGTAGGGGGACATCTTGACTTTTAATTTTAAATAATATGGATCACTCTGCCAAATTATGCTTGATTTCTTTTGTTGCTGGTCATGTGGGGTTTTTTTCATAAACTGATGTTTATTCTCATTGTAACTGACATTAGCAAAAAAATGGTCAGTAAGGTTAATTTCCATTTCAAGGGAAAATTCAAAATGTACATGTTCTTCAGTAAAAATCTGAGGTTTCTTAGGGAATTTCTTTTAGTGCAGAACCACATAGAATTGGCTTTTCATAGTGCTGTGTTGCTTGAACTTCATTTTGACTATGCTGATCATAAAACAATATGAGGTATATTGTCTTGATATATATGTATTAATACAAAGATACTATATGCAAATATTTTAATACAAAAAAATCAAATCAGTCAAGATGACATGACTGAAATAAAATGAATTCTTTTTCTCACATAACTTTTTATCTAAATTTTTTTGGGTAGGGTGCAGGAAAGAACACAGGTTTTCAAAATGTTAAGTCTAGTCCTCGTTGTATGAAACACAGCAGTCATTCAAAGAGATAATGAAAACATTCCCAGTGCCTTTCC
The DNA here is from genome assembly GCA_024605025.1 of Megaceryle maxima. Lineage (NCBI taxonomy): Eukaryota > Metazoa > Chordata > Aves > Coraciiformes > Cerylidae > Megaceryle > Megaceryle maxima. Next base: position 82,133 of record JANHGN010026795.1, on the reverse strand, counting down.
CAGTTTCTTTGTGGAAGGATGAAAAAGACTGTGGGGAAAAAATGCTTAGAAGAGCCCAGGGGACCAGACCTTGCGGGAGGGGGGCAAGTATGTGTGAAATGGTGAACTCCAAAATACTATGGGTTTTTAAATGAGGTTTTTATTCTCAGTGGTCAGATGAACAGTGTACACCCCAAGTCATGTCAACAGAGTTCCAGTGTTCACAGACTTATCGACACTTGAAAGAGAATTTGTATGAGAAGATCATAGAATATTTTGACAAAGGAAAGGTAGGTCTGTATAGTTCTTCCCCCTGCCAAATCTTTCATTGTGTTACTCTCTATAGTAGTGTTTAATGAATATTCTCTGTATAAAACGTTTGTGTGGGAAATCCTCTTTGAAATGTGGGTCAAGTAAAAATTGTGTCCTGAAAGGCTCATTCACAGGGTATAGCTGTTCTATATGAACGTAATGTTTCAGTAACTCCACTCACAATGGAAGAGGGCTAATGTTTATACTGGTCATGAGCATCTCTGTCAGGCAGTAACAAAATAATAAACAGTGTTGAATGAACTTTACTAGGAAAAGAATGTGGACTACACAGATTGCACTCCTCAACTCTTTGGTCATTATCTCCCTGAAAAGCAGACAGTTCGAAACAGATGGATTTGTTTCAGACAAGTCTGACAATTCCATCCTGAACTTAAAATGTAGTGGTCTCATGTTAAGCATGTTGGTTTAGATCAAATTTTTGAAATAAATCTGTTAATAAAACTGCCTGTCGATACAGTGACAGCAGAGCTGAGATTTTTGGAAATAAAACAAAAATTCGTCAGGGTGGGATAATCAATATTATGACACAATAAGGTCTTTTTGTCATCGTGGCTTGTTTAGTCCTAGCCAAAGAAATAAAGGGGGAAGGCAATTCATTGCTGCTTCTTGTGAAATAAAGACATAACTTTCCCACAGAAGTAATTTGTGTAATTCAGCAAGTAGAAAGTTTCTGGTGCTCCAGCAGTGTGCAGAACACAGCGCTATTCTTAACTTCACAGGGTTTTTTGGTGGCATCTGAAATAACTAGTGTGTAGCAGTCCCCACCCACTGTACTGGAATAATCTAATCCTTATGATTTCTGATCTTCCTTCAGGTGCTCTTCAGATGCATCAGAGGAGGTTTGCAGGCAGCAAAGTGCAGCTGTCAGGTTCAGAATTACCCAGCCTAGCAGTACGTGGCACTGTGCAAATATGGCCATAATGCATGTGGCCACTAGTGACCTTATATCAGTAGAGAATTACAGTCAGAAAACCCCTTTTGTCCCTTTACTCTGAAGAGATGAGAAGACTGACAGAATTTGAGAAATATCTTCAAGAGGGAGCTTCTGCCTGCTTTCAGACCACTTTTGTGCTGCATACATTAAGTGCCTATAGCAGATGAGAAAATCTGTCTCAGTCTTTCCAATGCAGCTTTGTAATTCCTCACAGTAATTTTCAGAGGTAGCTATTAAGTAGTGTGGAAAGAAACAAGCTGTCACTCTGGGCAAGTGGCAATTTAAGTCTAAGCCCTGTAATTTTTCAGCTGACGAGGAGAGATGTCATATACAAGGCTGCCTATGCTTATAAATGCTTCATAATTTCTTGTAAAATGAAGCGTGTTTGTTTTAGAGATGTGGGTGCCAGTCCCCTCATACACTGCTCCTGTGCTGGGGGTATGTTCTGGATGTTATGCATCTTAGTAACTTATTCTTCCTTTTTAATGTATCTGACAGATTAGGTGATTATTTTATTATCTTATTGTAAGAATAAAGTTGGTTTCCTTATTCCTTCCTATAATGAACCATAAAACACTTTTATTTTTCACTTTAAGCTGCATTCCTAAAGTTTATGATTGCCTGGAGTCTTCCATTCTAAATGTGCAGTTAATAAATGACTGCAATGTAAAGATACCATGACCAATAAAACTGTAGTCAGCAGCGATGCCTCAGCTTGTTTGTTGGTACTGGATTTACCTTTTGAATATGCGTTTCCATTACAGATGTGGGAAGAAGCCATATCTCTATGCAAAGAACTTGCAGAGCAGTATGAAAAGGAAGTATTTGACTATGAACTCCTAAGTCAAAAGCTGGTAAGGTTGTATGCAAGATCTTCAAATTATTTCAGTCACAGAAATTAGTACTTTGGAGCTATCAAATGATAGAGCTGCTTCTAAGCTTGTCATCCTCAACTGATTTTTAATTCATCTGTCGAAGAGTTGTTATGTTGTCATGTAACATGCCAGTGGCAAAGCAGAGATTCATAAGGAACTGTTTGTTAAAGTTGCATGGACATCTGCTTATTGAGGTATTTTGAGACTACTATAGATGAGGCAAACACGTTCTAGGTTAGTGCAATGCAAAGGCCATCTGTACAGGAAATATTTTAAGGTCTTGAGGCCTTTGTGCTACTTTAAGGTAGAAAAAAGCACCTGGATACTTTTTTTTTTTCCTCTGATATTTTTCCTTAAATTTTTGGAACTTGAATCTTGACAGGCTTAAAGAATTCCACCCTAATTGAGGACTGGGGAAGTAATACCTCACAAGGAATTAGAACTAGGTCCAAAGGCTAGAAGAAAGATTTTAAGGGAAAATTAAATGTTTGGGGTTTTTTTCCCAGTAAATTTGAATTAATCTAAAACAAACTCCCTCCCCAACATACCTTATTTTTTTCACCTCAAGATTCCACATTCACATGACCTTTAACAAATGTTTAGGGCTTATTCAGTAAATATCCACAAAAAAACCCTGGGAGGCAAACCACGATGAACTTGAACAGTGTTGTCTACAAAAAAAACCAAAAAAAAAGCTGCTTTTTCTCCCAATCAGTTCTATTTTTTTACCATACACTGAAAGATACAGATGCTATTTTTGCCAATTCCATTTAGGTTGCAGTGTTGTATGTCTCATTGTATGACATAGGAAATACAAATAGTAAACCTAAATGACACTTAGTATTTTATGGAAGACATTATTCCAGGCCCTTTACATGGTGAGTATCTTTAGCAGGATGTCAGGGCACAAGTTTGGCTTGAGCCAGACCTCAGGAAACATTTGGGGCAGGGAGTTTTTCCAATGTGTTGTTTCAGTAATGTTAGCAGCTACGTGTTTAAAGTGTAAAATGACAAGTACGACTTGACTTTGGTGTTTGCTTTATTTATTCGTGCTAGTAAATTTAACATAAGCCTGATTCTGAGGTTAAGTAACTGAGTCGAAGCCATACATAGTTAACTAGGTATTATATTTGTATATAAATGTGAACAATATATAATGTACCACAGCAGTGTTATGTGGATGCTAACTGATTATTGCTGTAGCTTATCAACTGATAATTGATAGCTCTTGCGTGTCTACTGACAGCTGTAGTACTACTTTAGAGCTTAAAAAACCAAACAAAAAAAAAAAGATGAACCATAAGTAATTGCAGTTGGTTTTGCTTTCAGGTTCAACAAGCAAAGTTCTATGAAAACATCATGAAAATTCTGAGACCTAAACCAGACTATTTTGCTGTTGGGTATTATGGCCAAGGATTCCCCACATTTCTACGGGTAAACCTGTTTAAATACTTACTTTTTTCATCTCTTTTCTTACTCTTCTAAAAATGTGAGCGTACTATACTAGTGCAAGTGAGTCTCTGGGGATATTTGCCAGAGTTGTAATTTTGCTTGGATGTAGGACTGTAGTCAGAATCGGAATTGTTACTTGTAAGAATATGTACTGAATATTTTCAGATGTGTGTGATTCTTTCTCTTGGTTTGATTGTGGAAAATAGAAGCTGTATCAGTTAGTGAAGGTGGCATGTGAGAGCCAAATGCAGCAATTTGATGTGATTTGGTATGGGCAGCTCATATGGTACATTTCTCAGATGAGTCCCTACACAGGCTATTGATAGCTAGTAGAACATTTAACTAATCTGTTTTAAAATTAAATCCAAAAATCTGTTTCACATGACCTTGGTGTTTTTAAGGGGAGCTTGTAATGGACTGATAAGTGTTTCAGATTTATATTGCCTCTCAGCTACAATTGAAATACGTTCCAAATGTAGAAACAGCATATTTTTTCAGATCAATGCACTGTGTAGCCCAATTGTGTGTCTTTAACAGTGGGAAATAGAAATTAAGTAGGATGGGGAAGAATAGAGCTGGTTATAGTGCGGTGATACTGACCTGGTATATATGCCCTGCTGACCTGATGAACAGCCTCCTGGGTTGGAGGTGACACTTCTGCATTGTAGCCTTCGTGGACTGTTCCACTATGAGTTTGCCCAGTTGCTTTCTGAACTGACACTCTCCAGAACATACTGTGGCCTCACAGTACACAACTCTGTGTGTTGGTCTTCTGTTGCCATCTCCTTGTTTCTAGTTCTTTTAAAGAGACTGAACAGTTGTTTTTTAATCACCTTCCCCATGTCATTCATGACATATTGTTCTCTTACAGTCTTGTTTTGTTTAAACATTGCTTCCGCAGCAACCATTCCCTGCCCATGGCAAGAGTGTTGGAACCAGATGACCTTTAATGTCCCTTCAAATCCAAAACATTCCACGTGTTTTAACATCCTGGTTCCCTTGCTGTCCATTTTCTAGTTCACGAGAATGGTAGAGAGGAAGTGTGTGTACATAGTATCTGAAGTGTGGATACTCTTACCAATTTGTTCAGTGTGGTACTTGGGTTTCTTCCTTTTGTCTACCTGCTTTTGTCTTAATGACTGAAGTTGCTTTCTTGATCTCTAACACACACTGAGCTGACATTTTCATACCAACTGTGCTGTATTACTCTTTTTCCTGAGTGGTAGCAGCTAGTTGATAACTTTGGACACTTATGGTAAGTTTGAACTGATTTCATTAAACAGAGCTCTTTACACTGAATCTTCTCTTTTCATTTTCTCTCTGTTCCTCATTTTTGACTACTGTGTGAGAAATCAAGAATCAAAAGGGTCTGTTTTTTCAAGAAACTTGACAACTTAAGTCATGCACAAGTGGCTTTTACTTTAGCTTTATTTTAAAGATCACTGCTTTCTTTTAACCGCAGTAGTACATGTCTTCAGACCATGAAACTAACCTGAGTATTTTACGTTCTCTTGTAGCAAAGAAATCTTTTCTTATGTAGTATGGTAGCAAGTATGGTAGCTTTTCTCGCACTTGAAAAGCAATGAAAGTCTTCTCTTTCCCAGTTTTAAAGGCCAAAGTTGTTTTGAAAACATTGGAGAAAAATAGTGAAAAGATACACTCCTATTACATCAAAGGAAGCATGCACATTTGTTTCTGGTGTTATAGAAGTATCCTGTTAAGTGAAGCAAACTGAACCACAAATGAGCATATTTGGGGTTAGGCTGTACTATACGTGAGGACACTTTGTAATACCGAGGAGGAGGAGGTGGCAGAGGAAACCTGTATATTGGTATTAGAAAGTTGTGAACCCTGGACCCAGAATGCCTTTGAAAGCAAATGCTTTTACTTGACAGACAAGAAAAAAAGGAATTTTAGTAGGTTTTTTTATCTCCCATTCTAATTTTGTTCTGCTCTACAGAAGCATCCTCTGCGATGATGGCAGTTTATCTTCATGCTGTCTAACAGCATCAAGTATCATCTCTGGAGAGTCAGTGCTGCATTCTAGCACCTGGATGAAGAGGTGTCTTGCTTTATAGTTAACTAATATTCAGAAAGCAGTAACACTCATTCCAAAATTTGGATAGCACATTGCAGATTTGTACTGATAAACATGCTTCTTCCTCAGCATCGTACAGCCCAAGAAATTAGCTGTTTATTCCTTGCAGAACAAAGTATTCATCTATCGTGGGAAGGAATATGAGAGGAGAGAGGATTTCCAGGCCCAGCTGATGAGTCAGTTTCCCAGTGCAGAGAAGATGAACACCACCTCAGCACCTGGAGAGGATGTGAAAAGCTCTCCTGGGCAATGTATCCTTCAACACACGGAAGATTGCAGAACAAAGGCGGGTTGGGGAAACCTTTTTGTTAGCAAGAGATTATCTGTGTGGAGCAATCATTTACTAAAAAGGATGAAAGTTTATGAATGTGGCAGCTCAGTTACTTACATCTACTTCATGTCTTTTATGGTTTATTCCTAAAATGTTTGCTCCCATTTTTCTCACAGTTCTAAGGAGTCAGTCATCACAGAATTGTTTAGGTTGTTTAAGTTGAAGACCCAACTATAAACCTAGTCCACTACTAAAGCATGTCCCTAAGTGCCGCATCTACAGGTCTTTTAAATCCCTCCAGGGATGGTGACTCCACCTATTCCCTATGCAGCCTGTTCCAGTGCTTGATGACCTTCTTTTCCATGAAGAAAATTCATTCAAGGTTTACCTTTAATTTCTTCAAATGGCAACACCGGTGATGAACACTTGAATTGGCCAAGTTTAAAGCAAAAAAATGTCTAATGACCTCCCATTCCTACCTCTTGTGTCTTGATATTAAATTCATGTGTTCCCTGAGCATTGTTCTGCCTGGCACTGCACTTGGCTATCACCTGTATTTCTTGGCAGTGATAAATATGCCTTATGTCACTCTCAGAAATTTCCCTAGGAAAATTAACTCAGAAACATTGTTAGCCACCTTGTAGAATGCTCTAACTTATTCTTATTTAGAAGTACTCTAACAGTTGCTGGCACGCATTATCTTCATGTTCTGATTTAAATCACTCCTAGCTGAGCAGATAAGAGACCACCCCATTGTACTAGGCATTTTTATTCATGTATTGGTTTTGCTTTTGTTAATTTTCAAGGTAATGTTGTAACACTTCACATGCTTTCCTGAGTCCATTGTGATGGAACCTGCTGGAGGGGAAAAGAAATACCGCTTGCTCTTCACACTGTTGGGACTGAAGCAGAGAATATCACAGCCTTGTCTAAAATAGAACATGAAGCTCGAGAACCAAGCTCTCATAAGTCTGTCTTGGGTCATAACAATTTTTTTTTTTTTTTTTTTTTTTTTTTTTTTTTGAGATTATATGCTTCAGTCTTTTCTTAAAGAAGAATTTGCTCTAGTCTGTTAGGGACTAAAAGGAGATGCACTTCTTATGCACTTAAGAAAAAGCTATGGAATCTAACCAGAGAGCATGAGTTTCAAATATACTAAAATATATGTATATGTGATATATTTACTTACAGTATTCAGATTAAAAAGTAACAATCCCATATAAAAAAGAAATTTCAGGTAAAGGGGCTGCCCAATTACAGTTTTCAAAGATGAAATGCTAAACATCATGGCATTGTGCATGCCTAAAGCTAAACAGTGAAACTGTTAACAGCAGTTGATGTTATTTATGTACATTGGCTTGGCCTGAAAATGTAATGACTGGTTTGGTGTGATAAATTCAGCTACAGATATTCAAACTCAGTAAATAATAAAAATATGCAATTCAAAGGTAATAATAATATATCTTCACTGGTTACTGCTAGCAGAGTTTTTAGGTTTTTGGCCAAGAAATCTCCACAAATGAAACCCTGAACCTTGCAGATTTTTCATCAGGAAATATATATTTTTTTCTTTTGTTGTTGTTGTTGTTGATGGTGGGTTTTGTTTGGTTTTTTTTTTTTTTATTTCCCCCACAGCCTACAGTATTTCATAGTGATAGATAACAACATGCCCTTAACTTTCACACTTTCAGATATCCAGTGTTTTACAGTGCAGCCAGTCCTGGAGGAGCAACCTAGATTTAAAAATAAGGCAGTACCTGATCAGATCATAAAGTAAGTGAATTGTCTAATGAGTAATATAATCAAAGTCAGTCTGTATTTCTGAACTGTCCACCATTATTTTGTGAATTCAGTCATTTACTAGTGAATCTTAGAGCTTTTATTGTCTTAGTTTACTGATTTATGTATTCCCTAGGAATTTAATGAAAGGACATAGCATATCTTCACAAGTGCAAAGCACATGGTGGCAAAATGGTTTCCATACATGGTCAAGATTGTTTTGTCAAGGAATAAAGGAAATTAATTGTCTGAAGTATTTTGAGAACAGACTGGCTAACATTTCCAAACTCCTAACCCAATGTAGAACAGGTTGCACTTATTACATGCTCCTAATTAGGTGTTCTTACTACATGTGTAAAAAGTGATGTTCTGTTCTAATAGCTGATGTCTAACCTGCATGCAGCACCTACTTGGAATATTGGCTGACTTTAGGCTTGTGATATTTTTGGGTCCAGATCAATCAATATATAAAGGGGGATTGTAAGAAAGATGGAGAGAGACATTTACCAAGGCCTGTAGTGACAGGATGAGGGGTAATGGTTTTAAACTGAGAAAGGGTAGATTTAGACTGGATTAGGAAGGAATTCTTCACTGTGAGACACAAACAGGTTGCCCAGAGTTGTTGCTGGAACTAGATAAGCTTCAGATGTGCCTTCAAAGTCAAAGCATTCTGTGATTTATAAGCTTGTAAAAATGGTCAATAAAAGCTGTTGCTTATCACTAACGCCTGAATGAAAAAAAGGCAAGATAGTATTTTTTTAGCTTGAAACTTAAGGACAGCAAAAGGTATGAGCATCATCAGATAAGGCAGGCCAGATTTTCTTCCTGTTCTTGTCAGTGCCTTGTGAAAGCACAAGGTATGACTACGTCCCTAATTGAAACTGGTTAAAACAGGCATCGTTAGGTAAAATTCCTCCAGGTAAACTGAGAAACCTGCAAGAGAGGCTTTGCAATGTGTCCATAATTAAACAGCACAGACTGAAGCCTTTAACAGAGAGTTAAAGGCAGCTGAAAATAGAACACATTTTTTAATCAGCTGAGATGAGTTGATTTCGAAGTGTTCCACAGCTGGATTCAAGCTCGATGTTACTTTCATCTGCACCTTCTCTATAAAATCTTTACTTAAATTGCAGTTGATTCAGAATGGAAAAATAAGAATCGTCTCCCCACATATGCTACAATAAATGAAGCAGGTACAAGCACATATCTTGTACTACAAGATCTAAAATAATAACAATAAAAAAATTAACTATGGTCCCAGTTTCAATTTGCATTAATTCTAAAGTCACTGACTGAAAGACAGCTTGTAAATCTGGTCCTGGACTAGATTTCAGTGTAGTGACAGCCACATTTTCAACTTGTAACAGTTTTATTTAGCCAAGTTCTCCACATAAAGTGCAACCTCTTGTGAAATATGGGAGGCTTTGTACTTGTCTCAGCTGCAGAATTCAACTGAACTCTTTCATCAGGACTTAGAGATTTATCATTAAGAATGTACTTTATTGGGCATTCAGTTGTTCGTTACATTAGTTGATGACAATGCATTTATTCTATCCAAGTGATTCAAAGTAGCTGTTCTTTCAGATGGAACTGTATAAAGTGATGTGATCTGGTAGAACAGTATTTTCCACTTTCTTTTCTCTATTGGTGAAGATAATCTTAGTAGTTTGGATTGGAAATAGGTCGTTGCTATGAACTAAAATATCAGAAGTTTGCTTAGCTCAGCTGTTTGGGGTCTCTCCATTTATTTGTCTCTGAAGATTTCCAAACTGTGGCTTGTGACAATATTTCAGAGGGTTGTTTGTTTTTTTTTTTTTTTTTTTGTTCTGCAATATTAGCTTTTACTTAATATGGCTTTAAGTTTACTGTATTTTTAAAACAAAAACTAAAAACCCAAAGGAGAGATTTTTCTGTGGACAGCAAAATACTTTGCCAAAACTGTCCATTCTCTGTTCTTTCAAATAAGCCAGTGGTAAAAGCTGACTGGTTATGAGTTTAGTGGAAATACATGCTTACAGTGATTGAGAACTATTCATGAGCTGAATAGAACAGACCATAATATGAATTTGCAATAAATCTCTTTACATTAGTGTCCTGCTCTACAAACATTTATATACATGTTCTTATCTATCACAAGAAATTATTCATGTCTTTAAATATTTAGTTTATTGAATAACTGCTGTTCTGCATTGTGAGTAGAATTGTTAGACGTGATTAAACTGATTTGGCAGGAGCTGTGGATGAAAAAGCACAAGTGTTTTAGTCCAGGTGAATATATCTGCTCTCTTCAGTCAGTTATTTTAAACAAAATATACTCCTTTGTATGCTGTTCTAGAGCTGGCAAGCACTGTGCAAGCCACAGCAAGAGTACGGGAAATTAAAAATCTCTTCTAGACCTTCTTCTGTAGGTTTTAACATAAATCTGAAAGTTTTGGAAATTTGATACCTTGGAATTACACCCAGTCACAAGCAACACTTGTAAAAAAACTGTGGTGACCCTGATTTGTAGAAAAAGTAGGGATCTCTGGAGTTTTCAGTGAAGTGCTTTTTTTTCTGAACAGCAAATTGGCTTTTATTTACTGACTCAGCTGACTCAAAATGAACTATTTCACCCTGATAAGAAGTTCTCTAAATTTCAGAATTGTGTATTTCACAATAGCCTTTTTTAAATCTTTCAGTTTCTATAAGTCCAACAATGTGCACCGGTTCCACTATTCGAGACCAGTCAGAAAAGGATCTGTTGACCCTGAAAATGAATTTGCTGTAAGTAAAAAATAGACAGAGTGATAGATGCAGTTCTGGTAGCTGCGACCGACTTGTGATCTAAATTCTTTCATAGTCTCAGGTGAGTCATTTCGGACACCCTAGCTTTAGGATGTAGTTAAAAAAAAAAAAAAACAACAATATTTGTCTATTTCAGCACTTAGTTGATACATCACTGATTCAATTGCAGGTAAACATTATGTTAACTATGTTCAACACATTTTTGTTCAGCAGTAACAGTCTCAAACAAAATTACATCTAAATAAATATCAACTGGTTTGCCTGTTGTATTTTACAGCACTTTTGTCTGCTGCCAGTTTGGCAGTGAGAGGTGTGTGTTGTCTGCTTTCATCGCTCTGTGAAACGTTGACAGAATAGAGTACTACCTATGTCATTTTTATTCCCATGCATAATGGTGTAACGTTGAGAAATAGTCTTTGTTCAAATATTCTAGGAAATCTGCAACACCATAAATTATTTTTGAGTGTCATGCATAAAAATGTAAGTCTCTGTATTTTAATTTTACAGATATCTCCTATTTTATGGCTTGTCTGATGGGAAAAAGCCATTTATTTAAAAATTGTACAGTTTCAGTTACGTGCGTGCTGATCAGTAGTGTCAACAGTTTGATGTAAGGAGCATTCTTATGTGCTGTTAAGTCCTTCAGATGCCAGCTCTGCCCTGGCATCCTGGATTTGCACTGTATTGTCAAGACTCAGGATGCACATTGGCTCCCTTTGCAAACTGGAGTGGTCTTGAAACCATTTATGAATATACCTTGAAATGGTTTTACAAAGATCAAATCATTGATGTTTTCCTTGCTGATGACAAACAATAGTATGCATGCTTACTTCAGATAGGTGGAAATCAGGATATCTGGAGCATATCTTTGTTGCATTCATTATTACTTTTCTCAGTACTCACAATTTCGATGGGCTGATATTGATAACGTAAGGAGCAGTAGGGTAAATGAACTAGTGGTGTTTGAAAATACCAACAACTAGCCTTGTTTAGAAGAAGCAAAAGAGAGAAGGGGAAAAAAACCCCAAACAACTAAGAATGCTTCCAAGTTTTTATAGGGCCGTTACCGCTTTTAATTGCAGAAATGTTTCAAAAGTGGAGAGAGAAAAGTATAATCTGAGTAGAGGTGAGAGGAAGTCATTTAGTCACAATCATTCAATCTGTAATGGCAAAAATAAGAATAGATACTGAAGGATTAAAGGACATGGGGGTACTGGTGGATGAGAAGCAACATGAGCCATCAGTGTGCTCTTGCAGCCCAGAAAGCCAATCGTATGCTGGCCTGCATCAAGAGAAGCATGGCCAGCAGGTCCAGGGAGGTGATTCTCCCCCTCTACTCCACTCTCGTGAGACCTCACCTGGAGTACTGCGTCCAGTTCGGGAACCCCTATTACAGGAGGGATACGGATGTGCTGGAGCGTGTCCAGAGAAGGGCCACGAGGATGATCAAAGGGCTGGAGCACCTCTCCTATGAGGACAGACTGAGAGCGTTGGGGTGGTTCAGTCTGTAGAAGAGAAGGCTCCAGGGAGACCTTCTTCCAGCCTTCCAGTATCTTAAGGGGGCCTAACAGAAAGCTGGGGAGGGGCTTTTTAGGCTGTCAGGCAGTGATAGGACTGGAAGGAATGGATCAAAACTTAGAAAGAGGACAATTCAGATCAGACATCAGGAAGAATTTCTTCACCATGAGGGTGGTGAGACACTGGAACAGGTTGCCCAGAGAGGTGGTGGAGGCCCCATCCTT
>JANHGN010026795.1:51110-69786 GCA_024605025.1 Megaceryle maxima | reverse complement strand
GGGCTCTGAGCAACCTGCTCTAGTGGGAGGTGTCCCTGCCATTGGCAGGGGGGTTGGAACCAGGTGATCTTTAAGGTGCCTTCCAACCCTGACGATTCTATGATTCAAGGGCATTTTTCCTTTTCCTCTGGCTCTGTGCATGTTTAGTGCTAGATGATGATCTAATTTAAAATCAGAAAAATTATTTGTGCCAATTGCTGTGCTAGATTCATCTTGCAGTGTCCTTTTGTGCAAAAATGTGCATGTGTTTTCCATCTACACTCTTTTCACTTTGACATTTCAGAAGGCAGAAAAGATTAAAGTTTAAATCCTGAAATATCATTTTCTCCCCGTTATGTTTTTTTACTAGTCTATGTGGATTGAAAGAACATCATTTGTTACAGCATACAAACTTCCTGGAATTTTACGATGGTTTGAGGTTGTCTCCATGTCACAGGTGTGTATTAACCTGTTAAGAACCCATAAAACATGTATTTATATGAATCCTCATGTACAAAGTAGTTTGCAAACTTATAACACGAAGTATTGTTATTTACTTATTACCATACATCCAAAACTGTTAATACTTAGGTTTTGTCTTTCCACTGCTGTGATCAGTATATCTTTACAGCTGAGTTATAATTTCAGGACCAAGTCCTAAGAGAATTGAACAAATCTGTGTTGGTTTGCTGAATTGTAAGAGTGTCGTTTGTATACGTGAAGTTCCATAAAACCAGAGATACTTTTTTTCTTTTTATAAACCTTAGAAATCTTTTGTTTCTTTATAGACTACCATCAGTCCTTTAGAGAATGCTATTGAGACTATGTCCACGGCAAATGAAAAAATTCTGATGATGATTAATCAATACCAGAATGATGAGAACCTTCCTATTAATCCACTTTCCATGCTTCTGAATGGAATTGTTGATCCAGCTGTTATGGGTGGCTTTGCTAAGTATGAGAAGGTAAGAGCTTTTAAGTCAATGCAAAGAACACATTCATATATTTTATTTCATAATCCTTCTACATCCTTTGTTCAGAGTGGCAGTGGAATATCGGCTTAGGAATATGAAAGCCGTAACTCCACCAATTAAGAGATCCTCATATCCTGGTCACACCTGTGCTTGAAAGCAGCAACTTGCAAACTGGAGTAACTGAAGTTTAATTTTAATTGTGAGGATTTTCATATACATGTGAGATGGGATACCCCTTTTAGAATGAAATAGGCTCTCACACATCAAAAGATTTGGTCTGGAGTAAATGAATTAGATTTATCCTACAGTAGATTTAGAGTGTTTAGATGTGGGTTATCAGTTAAAATGTCATCAGGTTTTCTCAGTAACTGCAGCCATTCTGCATCATGGGTTTTGTTGTAAAAAATGGGAATACAAATAAAAGCTGTTCTGGCAGTACATGGGAAATGGAATGTCTTGAGAAATGAAACTGTAAAAAATTATGTCCCTAAGGCCACCTTGTAAAGGTGGGGCGGGAGAGAAAACAGGAGTGTTAAGAACACATGTAAATGCTAAATTATTAATTATTAATGGTTTGGATGAAAAAGAATGTGGGATTACCCCACAGCTGTAGAGCTCTATTATTTCTGCCTGCCATTTCCTGATGAAAAGCGTGTGTCATGCTCAGTAGGCTCAGCCTTCAGATAGACTCGGTTCTGAAAAGTTGCCATATATATATATGTACATAATATGCAGTAAGCACAACACATTCTGGAGGAGAAAGACTTATGCTCTGTTAGTCCTGAAGTGTCATTTGTTTAGATATTTGGCATTCATGGACAAATAGCTACTTTTTTCTGTTGTACTTGGATCAAATCTTTGGCCAGCAGAAGGCAATATAAAGTGATCATTTATCAATGTAGATCATGATAACTCCAAATCTGTGCCTTTTTAGTTTTGGTACAAGCTTAAAAAACCAAACAATAATTGGGTTTCATAGTAAGAGTCTCAAACTCAGAAGTGTTGGATAAAGACAGAATCTTTTAACAAAAAAGGTACTTCAGTTCTCAGCGGACATACTAAGGAATTATCACAAGCAGCAGCTGGTCAAGGAGCATGTATGTATCTCTCTTCTTTGATCACCAAACTTATGGCCACCAGCTGGAGTCAATGGAGGGTTCACTGATTTCTTTACCTGTCAAAATGATGGACTGGACCGAATTTTTTTTTTTTTTTTGTCAAAGGCTTTCTTTACAGAAGAATATATCAGAGACCATCCAGAGGATCAAGAAAAGCTCAACAGACTCAAAGATCTAATTGCTTGGCAGGTAACTTCTTACTGACAGCAGTTATCTGAGGTTTCATCCACTATTCCTTTTTTTCTCTTCCTTTCTAGCAGGAGAATGTATCATTTCAGTAATTGTGTCATTTTTACATGTTTTGTTGGGGTTTGTGTTCTTTTTTTCTTTTTGTGTTTTGGTTTTTTGTTTGTTTTCTTTTATTTAATGTTTCCCCAAAGCAGGGAGGGATAGAGGAATGAGAAGATTCTTGTTACAAACTTTCTGCTTAGTTCTGTGATGAATTCTGTGGTGAATTCAGGCCTTTCAGTACTTAAAGGGAGCTTATGAGAAAGATAGGGACAAACTTTGTATCAGGGCCTGATGCAACAAGACAAAGGATGATGGCTTTAAACTGAAAGAGGAAGATTTAGTCTGGCTAGAAGGAAGAAATTTTTTACAGTGAGGATTGTGACACCCTGTCCCAGCTTGTCCAGAGAGGTGGTCAATGCCCCATCCCTGGAAATATTCCAGGTCATGTTGGACAGGGCTCTGAACAACCTGTTCGAGTTGCAGATGCCCCTGCTCACTGCAGGGGAGTTGGACTGGATGAGCTTTAGAAGTTTCTTCCAACCAAAACCAGTCTGTGATTCTGCCTCTGTTTTCTATATGAGAAACAGCAACAATTAACCATTTATTCTTTCATCAGCCTTGAAATGTATCTTCCAAATAGTCTCAATGGACTTTTTTGTTGTACTATTTTCATAATGTTTTTGAAGTTTCTTCCTGTTTCATTTTGATTCATCTCAGTCAGGTTATTAGTATGAGTCACCAACTGTTACAACTTCCTCCTGTATCATAGCCCACCATGGGCTCTGTATATAGTTCTGACCATCAGAAGTACACAGTGGATGTAGTGGTATAAATTGACTATAATACCAGCTGGCATTAGGAAATAAAGTGGCAATTTATATCTATCCCTGCAAATCCCCCTAAAGAGGATAAACAGATCTGTCTGTAGTAGATGGGCTCTAATACCATGTTTCTAAGTTATACTGAAATTGACCTTCCATAAAATATGATCAGGTCATGGAGGGACAGATGTATACAATATTAATAATACTTATAGAGTCAGAACACAAAAAGGAAGTGTGGCATCTAAATGGAATTTAAAAAAAAAATAATCCCCAAACAAATGCAAAATAGCTAAAAGTCAATGGCAAAGCAGTTAGAGGAGGTCACTGGCACAAGGGTAGCTAAAAGTATGTTGCACAAATCTCATGAATTCCCATCTTCAAAGACTGAAGAGTAATGAATTGTCTTTATATTTTCAAGAGAAGCACTACAAAGCTTCTCTTTTTAAATATGTTTATTATTAATTAAACAGCATGTCAAAGTGTGCTGTCCATTATCTTTGAAGATAAGATTTGTTTTCTTTTAACTGAATATTATTACACTACAATAACAGCAAAAATGATAGTAGCAATCTAATAGCAAGGGAAAGCATTGTTGGGAAGAGGAGTTAGAAGGGCATTATTACGATTGTATTTGCTTCATTATAGGACTTTTTTTTTTAATTTGGTAAGTAAGCCATTTCTTCTGACAGGTGGATTTTTTAAAGAATTGGAGGGAGATATTTAATGACCTGATAGACCTTTTCTTAACCTTTTTATTACTACACTTCCTGCCTCCTAGGTTTTAAAATGTATTGTTATGTGCCTTCCTTCTTTCAACTCTAGTAGGAAGAATCAGAGATCTTAACCCCTTTGGTTACTTAGCACTGCCCCCGGTGACGGCAGGATGGGCAGCAAAAAGGAAAAGCACAGGAATAAAGTTGAATAAAGTCAGTCTGGTTTGTACAAGCTGCCTCTGTTCATTTTTGTACTGAAGCATTATCTTATTGAATATCTTTTGTGATGTGGGGAGTGCAGAGCAAGCCTGCAGAGTAAAACTGAGAAGAAAGAAAGAGGTCACCCTTGGTACTCAGGCTTTCACATGTCAAATTGCTGCAGCAGTTGTCACAATGATCACGTGATTCAGTTGTCACAATGATCACGTGATTCAGCCCTCAGTAGATTGATTTAAACCTTTCCCTGTCACTTTATACTCGGTTTGAAACAGAAGAGTTTTACTTGGATATTTTTTTATTCCTACTTTCTTGTAAACTGTGTCAGGCACCTTTGTAAGCAGGTGAACCAGTAGTCTAAGAGTTTTTAAACTCTCTCATGGTGTGCTTTGTCTGATAAGGAAATAACATTAAAAAACATCAAAGAGAGAAAACAGTCACTGTGAGGCAGCCAACATTCTTCAAAAATTTAATGAGCAAGCTCCTTCAAGAGCCCTTTCCATCCTGTGCTTTTCAGTACTAAAAGCTGAAGTCAACTGACAAGTCTATCTGCCAATCACAATAAGAGTTTTAGAGTTGATTTAGCACATATTTTAAATTGAGATAGAGGGGTTGTCAGACCCTATTTAATATTACTCTTTTTTTATTCTTTTTTCCCCCTCTTCAAGATACCTTTCCTTGGGGCTGGAATTAAAATTCATGAAAGAAGAGTTTCCGATAATCTTCGGCCTTTCCATGACCGTATGGAGGAATGTTTCAAGCATTTAAAAGTTAAAGTGGAAAAACAATATGGAGCCAGAGAATTGGTATTGCTCTCTTTTTAACCTCTCCTGCACTTTTTCTTTATATAATACACATCTTGGTCTTCTAAACAAAAACATATACTAAACTTTTTTTGCTTGTGGGTTTTCTTGTGATCTGAACATAGTAAGACCCGAGTTTTATAGTCAAAGAGTTGATTTAATTTTCTGACATATGAAATATTCTTCATTCTGGAAGATTTGAGTACTTTATTATGTCTATTAAAGTTGCGATTCTTTTCTGCCTTATTAAGGAAGTTAAAACAAATTCTCATGTTCCTCCTCTTTGTCATTTTTTCTTAGTGCTTTAGGGCTTTGATCTCCAATTGCTGTCTTGCTGTGCTAGCCACTTCCAGCTGTGTTGTGAAGTAAAACCTATCATGTGTATAATACTATAAATATTAGTTGAGACCAAACTGAAATGTATGGGAATTGAAGGATAACTTCTAAACACAAACTCTCTAGACAGTTCTTGAAGAAAATAATATAGCTGAGCTTGTGCAGGCTAGGAAGGATGATGCTGGCTGGTTTTTGAGATTAGCTTTGGAAATTATTTTATGTTGTTGCTTTCAGTGTTGATTATTTTATAAGAGGATTTATTTCTTCTGTTATAGGGGGAAAAGTAGCAAGTGTCTAACCTAAATTTTGGATATTGTTATGTTTACATATATACGTGATGAAAACACTATATATTTATCTCAGTATATTTTTCTTATTTTTAGTCCCACGCTACCATCCTTGCACTAATAAAGAGGCTGTAACCCACAAATGAACCCTTCAGCACTCTTACAGATCCACACTTTAAAAAAGCAACCTAATGAAAGTTTTGCAAGAGCAGAGACTGTACTTTGTGCATAGCACTACTGCCATTTTACCATGTCTGACTGTCTCTGGGGGTGGCCTAACCTTTTTTATTAAAAGAAAAGAAAGCCAAAAAAACCCAACCCAGCAACAACAAAGCAAACAAACACAAAAAATGGTTATGCAGCTGTTGCATCCTTGTCACAAGATTCTGGCCATTCAAAGGATGAGCAAATCTAAACTCTTTGCATGTAAACGCTTCAGAACACTTGAAAATAATTCTTCAAACTACAAATGTTTCCAAGTCTCCTGCTAGACATCAGTCTTGGTGAGAAGTGACATCAGAAACAAAGTATTTGGGAATTTGACATATGAAAGTACACATAAATTTTTAATATTTGCTGGATAATCAGAACAAAACCCTGTACTTTATTATGAAATGTTTTATAAAAGATGTTCGTATCCTGTTTATAGGATGGAAAGTGAAGTAGGCTGGAAAAGTAGTTTATGGTATGCACACAGTGGGCAAGTCTCAAAAACCTGCTTCATATCAGGAGAGTGTGATGAGCTAACTAAGAGAAGCTTGCTCATCCCAGGAAATACTTGCAAAGAAGAGCTAATTGCACTCCACAATTTTAGATCCCGTAAGTCACTCCTGAAGAAAGAATTAGACAAGAAATGTGAGCCTTGTCCCTACCTTATTAACAGGAGTGACAGGAAAGCATTTGGAAATAATCCAGATAGTTTCAGTTAACTTTGTACCAGTCTGAAAAGCCTAAATAACCATCAACATTAAGCTAAATCCTCTGCAAGAAGATTTGGAGTGAAGTCTCCTTTTTCTCCTTACGCTGCAGAATTTCTAAGCTTCAACCTTTGTTCTTCCTGTCTGGCTATTAGGAAATAATAATTTTGTCCAACATTTGCAAACATATACTTTTAAAAGGCTATATTAACATAGAGAGATTGCAGAACCTGTTGTATTGAAGACAGAGCATGACTAGTGACTGATTTAGTTGGGACTAACTAAATCTATTTGCCCAACCGAGTATTTTAATGGCCTGCTCCGGGTCTGTACAAAATAAGGTCAGCAGACACCATCTTAATGAACTGTAAGTTTGAAAAAGAGAATTTGTCAATTGTAATTTATTTAGCTTCTCCCTGTATCATTGTTTGACAGGTCTCGGTGTAAAAGTGTATCCAGAGAGAAGAAACAAACCCAGTAACAGTAGCAAATAACTTATTTCATGTCAAATGTTAAAATGTATGCTGTCTTCAAGACCTAGAGAAAAGGGATGAAGTGAGGCTCACACCAAGTTGTTTAATGAAATGTATTTCCCTTTTCCATCCTGTAGCCAGATTTTGATGACAAGAGAGTAGGACGGCCAAGATCAATGCTGAGATCCTATCGTCAGTTATCAGTTATTTCACTGACTTCCATGAATTCAGACTGCAGTACTCCCAACAAGATTGCCTCAGAAAGGTTGGTTATCAATACAATGTCTTCTCTTTCAGTTCTGGTTTTTAACCAGTTTCATGGGATGAAACCAAAAGATTTTTAAAAAGGCATTGAAGGATAAAGACCACTTGCAATCCCTTCAGACTATGCCAGAATTATTTTTAACTGTAGCAATCACTTCTTGCAGGCGTAAAGCGACAGTATTTCAACCTTAATAGACAAAATATTCTCAACTCTCACTTGAAAAAGTAGCATTTCATTTTCAGGAATGGGCTTTTACAAGTTTCTCTTTATACAGTTTTTAACATATTTAGCACCTTTTTGCTTGTCAAAACTGGAGAGGAAGAGAACAATCTTTACAAGCTTACAAGTAAGGAGGTGGAATGTTTCAGTAAAGCCAGTAGCAAATGTAAAATGCTTTGCTTAATATGTTGTGGGTTTTTTTCTTTTTTTTTTTTTTAAACATCTGATGTCCCTGTAGTGTAGTTCAGTTTTAAAAAGTAAAAAAGTCCAAAGGGCCTAATATGGAAGTGTTTCTTCTGAAGATATCCTTCTATTGCTTCTTTTAATTGTCAGTTTATTGTTTAACACTATACTTAATTTTTTGGAGTTGTCTAACAAAGTTGTGCAATATCACGTTAGCAGATGCTTCAGGCTGTTTGTTCTGCCCTTCAGCTTCCACTCGAGAAGGGTGTAGCACACAAGCATGGTTTATCGTGTATCTGCCAGCCCCATGTCTCTAGTAAAGCAGGATGTCTCCTGTGGAACTGGAAAATGACACTTAAGCAGCTGAATCATGCACCTATTTTTAATTCATGTGATGCTAATTTGCTTCTCAGAAGCATGGGTCAAAACATTCACCATGCTAGTTGATTTATCAGTGTTTATGTTGTTCAATAGGCCAATTACATCACCAGAGAAGGGAGTGAACCCAGCACCAATTTCATAATTATTTTTTAAAAATGAAAAAGAGCCCAATTTTTAAACTATAAAAATCAGAGGAAGTTTATATTTATTTATTTAATTATATCACTGGGTATGTATGTCATTGTCCAATATGGTGAAATAAATAGGAGGACGCATTTAAAACCTGCCAATAATTAGTAATACTCTGTTCCACCCTTTCCAACAACCAAAATAGCATGCCTTGCTTTCAGCACCATCATCACTGCACATAAACTTGCCATACTGAGCTCTAACTCTGTTTACTATGGGACTTCTTAAGCTAATGCAGGAATCTTTACAAAGGGATTTGCACTCATGTTAATATTGTACAATCTTTGCAACATTTTAAGACATCATACCTTCCCAAAGGCATCTTATTTCTATCTACAGTTGCCAGATGAAGCACATCATACACTTTTTGCCATCCCTTTGCAAGACTGTATAGAAAGTCAAAGGAACGGGTGACCTGCATTTATATTTCATGGGGAAATGACATCAGAGTACCACTGGCTCTTAAAATATCATTCAGCAACTTGTGCTTCTTTCTTTTGCTCCTGCAGCTTTGATCTGGAAGTGGTGCTACCAAAGCCAGTAAAAGCTGAATCAGAGGAGACTGCTCTGCAAATTAATCCTCACCCTGAAGTAAAGATGAGAAGGTCCAAAAAAAGAACAAAAAGAAGCAGCGTGGTGTTTGCTGATGAGAAGACGGCACCTGATATTTCTGTCTCTGACATGAAATGTGTATGTCACTGATGTAGAGTAGTATTTTGTAATCCCTTAAGAAAGAGGACATTATTCCTTTGCTTAGGAAAAATAGATCACATAGAGTTCTATCTGTCGTAAAGGGAAATAGACAGGATGCAGAAATGATCTGCCCTGCCATGAATGAGTGCTGCAAGATGCTGATGAGGAAACAAATCAACAGAAATTTCAGAACATCCCTACTCACTTATGATGACAGATAATATAGCCCTGAAGTTGCAATTTCTGAAGCTTGGTTAGCTTTAAATGGAATATCCTATTGGGAGGGTTAAGCTGGCCTTCCTGCAGAGAGGCAATTGGCTGTGCTGATATTTCATGGCAGCCCCTTGCAGTCAGGGCTATTTCAAAAGCGATGAGCCCCGTACGTTTTGTACCTTGTTATAGAACATGCAGCTGGTAGCAGACTGCAAGATTGCAAACAGAGTTCCTTCAGTGGTGCCAGACTGAATTTTGGAAGCACTAGCATCTCCTGCTCCATTGATCATCTGAGTGCTTTTATTGCACTGCGAGATCATTAGAATGACTTATACAGCTTACAATGTGCTTTTTTTTTAACTCTTTTTTTTATATACTCTTTTAGTATTAAAAAACAAAACAAAACAATATATGCTCTTGATATACAAGCCCTACCTAAATTAAAATGTCAGGCAATAACAGATTGTTGAGTTGGAGAGAGCATAAGTCATTTGATCAAAAATTTTTTGAGGGATCCTGAAAGGCAAAGTGAATGCAGTAGAAAGGCAAGATTTTTTGGGGAAACAATGAGAAACTTACAGAGGATTATAAATGCTTACACCTTGTGTCCTCATACAAAAGAGAGGTAGAAAGCACAGTCATGCTCTGAGAAGCATTAATATATAAAAACAAATAACATATTTGTCTTTTGATTAAATTAGATAACACTTACACCTAACTGTGGGAATCTCACTACATATTGAGTTACCAGATTTTCTTTTTCTTTGGATAAATAGTGACAAGGCTCACAGCAGCCAAGCTGGCTGTGTTAGTGAAGTAGGGACAAATGTTTTCAAAATTTCATTTTACTTTGGAGATCCCAGTCAGAGCTGTCTGATAGTATCATTCCCAAGATATGATAGGAATACCATCCTACAGTTCCAGATCACAGAATCTCTTCTAGATAGCTTTTTTTGGAGTAATGTTTTTTTCTATGTGGGATGAGAAGTATTTATTTATAAATCATCTTCAAAATTACTAAATGTTTTTAGGTAGTCTATGTGGATCCAATTCTACTGCTTCTCGTTACTCTTATTTACTCAGCAAACAATCTCATAAAGAGCTAGGGTTAGGCATGATGGTTTATTAATTATTTTCTTTTATGCTTTTCACAAACAGTATTTTGCTTAGGTTTTCCTTGCTCATATCTTGGTTCATCAGTATTTGCATTACTCAATTTTTATTTTTTTTTTATTAAACAGCTGTCAAGGAAATATGAGTTTATGAGTGACACCAACCTCTCAGAACATGCAGTGGTACCTCAGAAAACATCTGTCCTTAAGCAGATGAGTTCTGTCAGTCGTTCTATGCCAACTATCCCAGGTATGCTGGTTACAGTAATGAGTTCTGCGCTTTGCTGTGTTAAGAAAACAACTCTAAAGGGTTTGCTAAAAGCAGAGCAGGCAGCTCTCTCTATGTGGCTCTGTGCCTCTGAGACAAAGAATACAGTTCAAGTGTGTATTATGGCTGGACTGCTTCTGCCACTTGGTAACACCGTGCTGCCTGGTGCGAATGTGCCAATTCCGTGTTACTTGGGGAGCTCCAAATCTGGCTTCCTTGTATAGAGTGGGAGTTACTCCTGCCTTGAAGGAGGCATAGTTTAGTCATCTTCCTTGCTTTGTAGGGTCTCACTTGCAGAAGCTAGAGCTTCTGCAGTCTGCCCTCACAGCTGAGGGCAGCATTTGAAACAGGAAGAAGTGCTCCGTACTTGGCTTTGGCAGATGAATGTCCTCAAAGGTTGCCCTATAGTAGGGTTTCCACTTCTACTTTTGGAGTTAGAGAGGAATCTCATAAGCCTGCCTGACAGCAAAAAGAGGGCAAAACAAGAAAACCTAACTGCCCGCTGCAGACAGACAAGGGGAAAACGTAGCTGAAGGTGGTGCTCATTTCTAGGCCAGGGTATATAATGTGCCCTGTATCAGTACCTTTAATCCCTACTTCTTCCGTAGCACATCCCATTTCTCAGCCTGCGCTTCCTCTGTCCCTCTCACTGTCCCTGTCTTTCCAGATGCTTGTAACAGATGTTTAGTACAACACAACAGGCTGTCAGGCCCACTTGTTTTTCATGTATTTGCCTATTATCTGGGTTTTTTTCTCCTTTGACCAGATCAGTTAATTTCTTTAACTACTCAGTTTCCATATAATGAAGTTTAGTACTTCCCCATTTAAAAATGGGGAAATCTTTACTTGTTTTTTTATATTCTAAGGGTATAGTTAGATTAAAAATATCTTGTTTCTTTCTAATAATTGTAGAAGTACATTCTTTCGAATTCTGTTTTATCTCATACTCTGACTCTCCCTTTTTGGTTTTCTTTTGTGCCACCAATATTTCTGTTCTAAGGATTAACTCTGTCTGTCAGCGCCATGGCACCCGATGAGACAATTGCATCCCATAGACTGAGTCAACCAGTGTTTCCTTCCACCTCAGATGGTGACAAGAAAACCTTCAAAAAAAAGAAAGTGAACCAATTATTTAAAACAATGGTAAGTTCTGTGTGTTTGGTGGGGGGAAGTGTTATCTCTCAAAAAATTCTATGTTCTGAAAATTCAGTTATTTTAAAATACCATAAGTTCATAAGTCAAACTTCTTTTCCTTTGGTCTCTTCTCTCGTCAGAGAGAGGAGTGGAAGCTGTATAGGGAAGCAAAATTTTCCCTCTGGCTGTGCTTTCTGGGGCACAGATGTACATTTTTGTGGGTGTTTAAAAGGAAGGCTCAGATGCGCAGTTCTGCATCTGTCCCACAAGAGGTCTCATTTGAGCCGCTCATTTTCTCTGATTTGCATTATATAACATTTATTAGCAAAAGAGGAAAGCAATTATTTCTTCTTGGATTTAATTACATTGGTCAGTTAGCACTAGCATCAGCATAAGGTAAGCATAGCGTATAGGGCATAACCTGCCCAGTGCAAGACCATTTCTCATGTCAGAGAGGCTTCTTTGAAAGGAGAAATAGGCTTAACACTGGAGTCATTAGTGTTGCTTAAAACAGGTCACCTTCCTTTCAAGTAGGAGATCTTTCACCGATTTCTGTGGAAATTTCACAAAATTGCAACTACTGAATTTAATGTGGTGTTTGAGAGCAATAAAATGTATATTCAATGCAGATATTAAGATTCAGAAGTTTCTAACTTTTCCTATTTTTTAAGGAAGGGTGACATTTAATGCAGATGCTGGTAGCTACTGATATGCATAGTGCATAAGCATCCTGTGACACTGCAGCATTTTACACGTCAACTCTTGGGGTTTGCTTTTTCTGGTGAATAGGTTTCATTTTCATCCATTAGTTTTGCAGTCTTTTAAAAAATATAGATAGTGCCTTCAGGCACCATAGAGCAACATGTAGGAGAATCTGCATTTAGGTGTGTTCATAAATCATATTTTTCCAATAGGAACAAGAATAACTTATTAATTTGAAGTCTGCAGGATTTCGCTTATATTCAATTTATCATATACTTGTTCTTTTCAGACTCAGGAGTAAGAGCTTTTCAGCATGATCTCATCCACTCACGTTTAAATCTAAATTGCATAAAAAATTAAGAGGACAAAACATCTTATTTTACCAGTCTGAAAAAGGACTAAGTAAAGCTAAAAACTCCAGTTGTATAATGCTTTCACAGCATGATTGGAATCACGTGGACACGTTTAAATATAGCTTTATGGTTTTGCAGGATAGATAAATTAATTCATAATATCCAGTATTTGGTCAATGTCTCTTTTTGTCTAGTCACTGCCTAAGGCCACGAGGTAGTAATCAATACACATCTGACTGAACCCAACCCTGCAGTCACTGTAACATATGGCACTCTGTTCCTCTTTTTTTTTTTTTTTTTTCAGCGCATTTCCAAAGTTCTAGAAGATGGAAAGCAGTCTGTGGAGCACCACTTCAAATCTCCATCTACAGATCTGTAATTCATTCTGTTACAAGACCACCTTTCAACCAAAATAATTATATATCCTATTTTAGACCACTGTCTACTCTAAAGAAAGGCACTGATAACATAGGTGGCTAATAGAGAATATGAACTTCAACATTCATTGGCTCTGATAAGTGACTTGTGATTCAGATATAGGAATAACATTTGAAGAAAATGCTACAGGAAGTGCCCACTGGGATATGGAACAGAAGCTTATTGAGCCTCTGGTCATACAGGTCAAAGGACAATGTGTATTCCCTAGTAACAGATCTTGTTCCTGGGAAGAATGATGTATTAAAAGGCCATCCACAACACTTACTGTATAATGTAAGTCAGATCCTGTTCTTTCCAAAGAGCATAGAAGTTACCGTTTCCTGTAGCTTGCATAGACACACTCCAGCTATCTTTAAACTCTTGCTGGCAGTGTAGTCAAGGCAACAGATGGCTCAGCACAAGAGAGCCACTGACAATTTAATCTGTGGCTGTATTTAGATTTACAGTTCTCAGATCCCTCTGCTGCTCCCATCACACTGCTCTGTATCCTCAGTCTTTCTCGGGGTGGTGTCCATGACTCTGACATCGTACGCCTGAGTTATTGTCAGCACAGCGGCTGTTCTGTTGAAACCTGCAGAGGTTTATTTACACATGTACAAATTGAGATTACATCAAGCAGTATGATAAACAAAAGCTGCATTTTCTGCTGTACATCAATAAAATGTTAAAAAATTATTTTATTTGCCTTGAACCTTTCTCCTTGAAATCTCTAGGTATCATCATATATAAGGTAATAATTTCTTACTGACAGCAAATGGAATTCTACAAGTTCAAGTCTTCTGATTTCCAAATGGATTTTCTGCATCTCGCCACCTTGCGAGGTAGAGTTGGAAGATAATGCCTTATTGGCCTGAATCTAGACAGCACTGCAGGTCAGCATTTCGGGGTTTTCATAACCTGGCAGTTCTTTCTGAGGGCAGATATGTTATCCAAATATAAAGGTTCCTATAAGATGAATAATTGATTTCTTTCACTCATCCCTTTATGTTTCAGACTCATTAAATAAAGTATGACCATGTGTCACGTTGTGGATGGGAGAGACTCGCCTTGTTGCCATTTATTATGGATATGGGAAAGGCAAAGAGGTTAAAATTATTCCTTGCTGAGCGGTTAAATCAATGGAAAACATCTTGAGTTTGTTCGAAGCCTAACTATTTCTATAAACACTTTTTTGTTCAGCATGAATAATTTATTTAATGAATTTAGATTCTCTTTGCAAGTTGTCAGTGTGAAGCAGTTTTCTACATAAATAATTGGCGATTGTTTTCTGTGAGAAGTTTGAAATATTTGCCATTGGAACTAATACTTGCCAAGAAATACTTTTCACTAGAATAACCATAGACAGCAAAACAAATTGGGGCCAGTTTTAACACTTAACTACGGTGTTTGTTGGCATGGATACTGATAGATTTTTTGGTTTCATTCACATTTCACAGCAACTCGATACTGCTTCGGAGGAATCACAGAGGAAGAACAAGGGTTTTCTGGAAAAAAACCCAACCCTGTTTAATAGCATATCTGAGTGAGAGAAAGGAAAAAGTTGAAGGGTGCATTTTGCTAACCTGTGGGAAGAAGAGGGAGGGTATTATTATTTGGAGATACATTGAGGAAATACTGATATCACAAAATAAAAGGTATTTTAAAAGAAAAATTTTGGTGCTACTGGGAACAAGTAAGGAAAAGGATGATTTAGCAACTGTTCATTCTTTGAAAACATACCTGTTAAAGGTTATCTTTTGCTTATTGTGGCTTGCAGCAACGGTTTCATGAGAAAGTAGAACAAAAGAATTTTAGCTCAGGTTGTTTTTATATAATTACTGTGATTCAAAATTAAAAAAAGTGGAAGGGACGAAAGGGAAGAAAGAGCCCAGAAACCAATATCAGGAAGGGAGGAGCACAATGTCCAAAGGAAGTTTGGTGTTGAGTGTTTACCTAATGGTTCAAGATTTATGCTTGTCTTGTTCGTGTTTTCTTATATTTTTTGATGAACAGGTTTTTTTCTTTTTCACTTAATTTACTATATATCAGCTAAAATCTTACTAGTTGACCCACACCACAGATTGTTCTCTTCTTGCCAGCCCAGTTTTGGATCTGTTTCAAGCCTGAAATCATGTAAATAACTCTAAACAGAATAGCAAAATCAACTAAGAAAAGAAAGAACCACCAACAATAGGGAATACATGCAACTGGAATCTTAAGGATGTTTGGATAACAATCTCCAGCCATTCACAAATTTCCAGAAACCTGTAGAAAGCTGTTACACTTCAACAATGTGAGATGCAATTAAGCTGTGTGCTATGTATGTTCTGTTAGCTAGATATCTGAATTTAGACACAGGCACCAGGGCTTTATCTCTCATGGAGTGCAGCACTAGGTTAGTAGCTCCAGAAGAGCTACTGTGTCAGTGCAGCATAAGGTCCAGTCATAGACAGCGAATGTCTGCACTCAGGTTATTCTGAAGTATTCTTTAATTAACTTAGGCATCCAGCCTGTCCTTCTTTGTGCTGTGTAGTGATACTGTCAAAGTCATATTGCAAAATTATAACTTAGTTATTAATTTAATTTTAGGGGGGGATTTAATGCTGTTAAAATTACAATAAAAATTAGTTGGCTTGAGGTATAGGAGGAGTTCAGAGTATAGGTCAATAAGGATCAAGTTTCTGAGCCGGAAGGGAAGTTTTATTAAAGATTTTACAGACCTTGGGAACACATTGTATGCTTGAACCAAGAAATAATGTGTGATAGACTTGAGCATTTGTTGCAGGTACTGATTGACATGGAAGTCTGTAATGTTTCTTATTAGACAATGGAAATTGCAGGTGAGTAGAATCATAGGATGATTTGGGTAGGAAAAGAACTGAAAGGTCCTCTATTTCCAGCCACTCGTGGGGGTGATGGGTGCCATAATCTGCTTGGAGTCCCCAGACACATTAGGCATCATTGGATCACTGTTTTCATTTTCCTTGTTGATAAGGTTTGATCTTTTCCTCTAGTTCTCAGATTTGTTTCAAGTCCCTAACCCTTTCTTTAAAGGCTCATTAAGGCAGGATCCTCACTCTCTGTCTTAGAATACCACAGTCTTGTATGGAAGAGAAAGAGGATTGGATTTCTTCATCATTTCAGAAGTGCATAATTTTAAATAGCAATTTCCTCCTTTTCTAGCCTGTTTGTAGTTGATAAAAGGTCACAACAAACAAGTTAAAATACTTCAGACCAGTATGTTAAACTACAGGTAGTACAACCCTGTGTAAGTAGATTTTCCTGGATGTGTTACTAATGCATCACACCAATAGTAGCCACAGTGGTGTAGAAGACTCTGGAATGTGTCCAATTTCACCATGTTTAAATTAAAGGAACCTCGTGCTGTCCTGATCTCTGAAGAACAGAACTTGTAATACTGAAATGGTGGACTTTCCATACGGGATTTGAGATGCAGAGATGCAGACGCAGTTTGCTCCCACAATTTCTAACACAAGGAAGCTGTAATGGAATAACAATGGAAAATTTTCCTTAATCTAGAGGACAAGTAGCCAGAGGGGTGATGAAGAGCTTTTAGCACCAGCTACTATATTCTACTCAGTGTTTGCAGACAGCAGCCATTTTACTGTAAAAACTGCCTGAAGAAGAGTTCTTAACCTGAACTGGCAAAAAGCAATAAACCTGCGCCAGGCACTTGTTCACAGTCCTTAGAAAAGAAGGAAAGGATGGACAGGTTAGCGCTTTTGTGGCATAAGTTACTGAAATTTCAACCACAAAATGGATTAAAAAGTTAAGTTGCTCTCTTTAACACATTTAATATTCATGGCTTTTGTTGTTAGGCTATTTTGCTGCTTGCTTCATTGCTAGTGGCAATGATGGAGCAGACTCTTTCCTTCAAAATGAGTTGAAGGAATGTGCAAGGAATCCTGATGGGTGAGTGATGATGGGAAACTGCTGAGAAAGTGTTTGTAGATGATTTGACTTGATCGGTTTGAAGATGAAGTCTCTTAGTAATTATTTAACAACCGAGGGCTGGTAAATCACACAGTACCATCTATACCCAGAGAGTATAATGAGATTTTACATTGATTGCACTAACGAGCATAAATTTCTGCTTTGGACTTGGATAAATCCATAAGTATAACCACACAGATTCTGAATTGAAGCTGCTTGCTAATGTCACAATATTGCAGCAGCTGTATCATGCCTGGCTGTTTATCAAGGGATTTTTTTTTTTCATTTCAGCCCAGGTAAGAGCAATGGAAGCATTGTCAAGCTCCCAAGTAGGTCTGTTCTGCCCTGATCATGGGATGGAGGGCACTTTTAGACAAGAAAAGCTGCTAAACATGTTTTTAAAATGGCAAGGTAGGACAGAAAAAGATGGCTTGGTTGTTATTACATCTGGTTTCTCCCAAGTCAGCTGAGGCCCAGGAGTTGTATTTAAAGCCATCTAATCACCTCATTCTGTATGCTAACTTGCTCCTTCCATTTTAAAGGATTTTAACTTAACTCAAAAGACCAAAAGAGCCCTTTTTGTTCCAGCTTCAGTGCAGTGCTGTTTAACAGATGAAACGTTTATCCCACAGACTGGTTCTGTATCTGCTGATATCAGTGGGAATCAGCTAGACCTAGGACATTCTCTTTAAAACAAGAGCACAGGTCAATTCTCCAGACCACGAGAAAATAAAAGGAATAACTTAGCCAAACACAGGATCCTTCTCATGTAGAAATCAAGATAATTTAGCCAATTTAAAGCCAGATTGTCTTTTGTGTCATCCTTTGTTTTAAAAGCATTTCTGAGGAGAGAGGAAAAATAAACAATTTAAGGATCCTTTCCCTCATTAATTTTTGGAGGTGGATCTGTCCCTCTTGTTACATAAATCTTTGGTTTATATAGGACCCTCCATGATAAAAGTTTGCAGCCATTGCCTGTCCTGGATGCCCCGGAGTAGTCACTGGTATTAGAGTATTTACTTAAATTTCCCTCCGAGAACTGAGTTCCTACTTGTTCTTAGGCTTTCAAGGTCTTTGAGAAGGGAACATTGAGTAACCTTCAGGGGCTGCCCTCAGTGGTAAGGACTTCAGCATTGGTAATATTTACTGCTATGGAGGGAGGGAGGTAGTTGTTCTTTATTGACTTGGTCTGTAATTTTCTGTTCTGATTTGCTATCATGATGCAGCATGTGCTAAACATTAACACTGTAAACGAAAAATTGCTCTGCAAACAAACCTCAGGTGGGTCATAGATTTCATAAACTTTAAAATGTTAGATAAATTTAATCATGGTCTTAAAAGTGAGAACACTTTGATCTTATTGGGTTTTTTTGATAGGATTTTCCCTTCTTAATGGATTTTGTCTTCCAGAATAGCAGAAAGCTCCACTGTGCCAGATCTTCCATACGGCTGACCCTAGAATTAGACAGCCACTGTGAGTGTCTGTGCTGTAACAAAGAGAGTTTCTACAGTAATGATTTTGTCATGAGTTGTAGCTTGTGCTGCAACTCCATTTGCTTCCTTTCTCATGTGGGTATTCAACCTGCATTCACTATGAGATTAATCTGAGAGGCATCAAGATCTCTCATTCACAGGTAACACTTACCAAAGCTTAAGTTCCCATCTTCTTAACCTTTGAGTCAAGCAGCTACAGAGACAGACAGACAGCAACTTTCCTGCTCA
>JANHGN010026795.1:25384-51010 GCA_024605025.1 Megaceryle maxima | reverse complement strand
GTGATTTCTGATTGGGGTGATTGGAGGTTGATGCTAGTGCGATAAGCATTTGTTGGGAGTAGAGAGGGGTGAGAGGGTAGAAGGGAGGAGGGGGGGGGGGGGGGGGGGGTTTGTCAGAAAACAAGTCATTTAAGGTATATATGCCTTGAATTGGCAAGCTAGCAGCCAAAACAAAGAGACTTATCTAGGTGAAGTAGTAGGAATCTTATAACTAGAACAAGTCTAAAAAACTCCATGTTTCCTCATACATTTTTATACATAAGAAAACAGCCCTGGGTAGAGCTGTTTTAGATGTAGCTCTTTTAGCCAGGAATATTGTATTTTAGCATACATTAAAGCATGCTGCAGTTGAATACCTGGATTCTACAAATGCTGAGGAATGTTAAGCCTTAAATACATGACTTCAGTTACTTTGGCACACTCACAAATGCTTCAGTAGTGTTTTGACACACTCCATGCACAATGCCTGAACTTTTAGAATCTCACAACTGCATTTAGACTTCTTTCACAAGACAAGAAAACAGCACTATTGGAGATCAATACTGGAAAGTAAAAGAGCAAAGGAAACATGTAAAAGACTGAAATAAGTCTCTGAACTTACCAGAATTTCTGCATGGAATTTTAAAGCAAACAAAGGATTTTAATGTGAAAAAGTTATAAACACCTGCATATACCACTGGTTGTTTTTAGGGATCCCAGAAATGCAAATCTAGATATCTGTAATATTGCTACGGGGACAGTGATCATGCCAGTATAAAAACGTGTTACTGACTCATCCCTAGGACAGATCCAGACAAATCTGATACATTTTCAAAAAAGTCACTAGAGGGAGATAAGTAGTTGCATTATTTTGCCCATATAATAGAACTCAAACTACTGATCTGTCTCCCCAGATACTGGGAAAACCAATGTGGAGCAACTGGAAGTGCAAGAATTACTAACACTGTAAATCAGCCTATTCATAAGCTACATGATCTTAGTTTGCTGCAGTTAAATCCTTGTTACATTAAAACAACCTTAAGTTTATCGATGACTGGGTGTGTCCATAGAGTAGTTCACTGCACTTGTTCCAATTCACTTACCGGTTTTAGTTGCTAATTAATTTTCACCAAGTATTTGTGTTATGCAAGTACCAAAGGGTGTAGAAGACTGTGAACTAAACATTAAAAAAAAAAAAAAAAAAAAAAAGTTTTCTTAAAAATCTTGTTTCTAAAATGTCTTTTCAATAAGAACTCCATTTAAACTGTGGAGTGTGAGGAGCTGGTTACCCATACAAGCAAATACCTTGATGCTGAAATCTTGACTGAACAGAAGTATGAGCTTGTTACTATTTTTTCTGTGTCGAAAACCTGTTGTGCATCTCATTGAACTGCACAAGAATTAAACCTCAAAGGGTTTTGGAAAGGTGTACAGATTCATTTCCTCGGTAAACACAGCTGATGTTCATACAACACCTCATTTGTTTTTAGCACAGTTTATTTCTAATATAAACATTTAGTGGCAAGCATAGAATTATAAACAGATAATCCAAAACAGACATTTCAGCTGTTTGGAAGCTGGCAGTGGCAGTGAGGTTGTCAGTGTGATTGAAGTATCTGTATTTGTACTGATTTCCCATAATTGCAAGACACTTCAGATCGTAAAATGAGAGGAATTTGTTGCAGAATCTTTTCATACCCGGTTTAGATCTGATGTATCCCTCTGTTGTAGGGCTGTGCATGTATGCATCTAACTGCAGCAGATCCCATGGGAGCTGTAGGTGGCCATATGGAAGCTATAGATTCTTGCCTGCCTATGGCCTGTCATGACTAATACATAAGTCAGGGGACACCTTAATCCCCTGTATCATGTTATATGTTGGCAAGTTGGTGGAAGGCCTTTGTTGAAGCAGGAGTTATGACTACTTTTATTATCACAGTTCTCATGGTCAGAAAGCAGCTACTGGCCCTTATAAGGTTTTATAGTCTTCTGAAACTCCAGTTATAAAGTTGCTTTAAAAATCTACAGTGGTTTCGTTCTGAAAGACTTAAAACGTCTCAGGGCACTTTCACATTGCAGTGCTTATGGCACAGATCCAAATGATATTGCTTTTTCAATTAATTTAATGTTCAACCTGCATTTCTAGAAATAAAGCTCAGTTCCCTTGTTTTGCAATACTGTACTTTAAATTTCCTGTGCTTTTGTAATGACCTTGAGATGACATTGATTTGCCTGCTACACCTTGTTTTTTCTGATGGTATGGTTTATTTTGTGCATGCACTGAGCAGGTAATTATTGGACTAAGATGTGAAGATTTCTACACATACATCTGCTAGACAACAGAGGAGATAGATAATTTGTCATCATGTGAAAATGTCTTATTGCTGGATACCGAACTGTTTCTGAACTGGTGTGTGAATTGGCTGAAATGAGGTGGGTTGCTTTGTATATGGACTTGTAGATGAACTCTTCTAAAAACAATTTTTCCCTACTTCTTTATGACCCCATAAGTAGCTTGTGAACTTCTCTTCAGCAAGGTGTTAAACTGTGATAACCATGACGGGGGTTGTACACAATGTTATCAGTGCAGCCTAAAGCTTCATATTCATTAAAAATAGATCTCTGCGCCATGAGATTACCTGGCAATATGTATCATGATCTGGATCAAGTGTACACAATTTAATTTCTGCCTAATTAGCTAAAGTAGATTATGCAGAGTGCTTTTTGTTGGCTATAATGAGGGACAAATGATACGCAGTATGGTAAAAGATTTGACAGGATGAAGTTAGCGCTACAGAATTTTAAACATATTTGAGCTGTTGGAGTGGGTTTGCGCTGTGCTGTACTTTGCATCATGCAGGCATGGTGCTTTTGATCAAAGATCTCTAAACCTGCCACATTGTGAAACAGCATCATAACCTACAGGTGCTTGTGAGACTAGCAGATATCATGCTTTATTTTGCTGTATCATTTTGAAAGATCCAGTTAGGGAGGTACTTACGAGTATCTCAGCCTAAGTGTGACAAAAGTTTGCAAAGTTGCTATATTATTCCCTACCTTTTTGACCCCTGTGCTTTGGCTTCCTACTGTGCACTGGTGTGTACACACTTTTCCCAAGTCCAAAATGCTGAATGAATAGGTTACTTTGGAGTGTAAGTGAAAATGTTGAGGAATCCCAGTTTTAATGAAAACAGTTTGAACATTTAATAACCCAAGATTTCTGACAATTAGGGTTTCTCTTCTAAAAGGACAATCAGTCCTGGTGTTGGCTGGAGTAGAGGGGTAAACAGAAGCTGATCTAAAAAAACCTATGGAAAACAATGGTTCTGCAGGGGCTTGGCCTCAACCTTGCCGATTTGGGAGCTTCAACTGAGAAACTGAGAGGAGCAAATTTTCGTGTAACTCAAGAGTTGACAACATTCTTTGATTTGTCAGCAGTCTGTGGTTGATCAGGCTTCCAATTGGTAGAGGTGTGCACTCAGGGCTCTACAGTATGGCACTGTAGTAAAAATAAATGTTAAAACCATGATGCATCCTGTCTACAAAGACCTCACTAAACCTAATGCATCACTAAACTATGACTCTGGCTTCAGTCTCCATTTTGTTTCTAGAGTTTTTCAGCCCTAAACAGGAGCTGTTAGCACAGCTTGGTCGGTACATCATGTTTCCTAGCCTCTTTAGGTAGAAGCCTCATCATTTTTCCTTCTCTTTTCTCCATTTCCTGGATTGCTACCTTCTCCTGCCAGCCCTGCCAAGAACAGGAGTTGCAGCGGTGAGGACCTCAGGGCAGTATTCCTGGCTGAAATCAATTCACTCCAGTTCTGACCAGCTCTGCTCAGCAACTACACCTTGAGCAAAGTTTATTCTTTCCTTGCTGCCTTTTACCTGTGTATGAGCATCTGCACCAGGAGACCTATACAGGAACATGTCTGGCAGAGACTCTCAAGCAGCAAGGTGTGCCCGGAGTACCAACCAAGGGCCATTTTTACTGGCATTGGTTATACTCCAATCTGAGTAAATCAGGCACAATCAGCTGGAAGAAAATCGTTGCTGACCGGATCGTGTCTCTGCTAGAAGCTGTGCCAGCACACAGCATTCTAGGGGAGGGATCAGACCTTTGCACGTTCTTTTAGAGCCCTGAGTCTCTTTCAGAAGCCTACAGTTGTCATTGTACTTCTAAAAGCTATACTTGACACTTTTCAGCTCAGCCCTTGCTTCACTTCCTTCTGTGCAGTACTTTGCTCAGCCATCACATCAGGGTAGCTCTGGTGGTAATGTGCATTCTCTGGCAGCTGCAGAGCACAGCCAAGGGTTGACCCTGCTGAAGTGCACTGCACCAAAACTTCATCAAGATTTATTTGTGGAGGAAGTTTTACAATCTTCACCAGTCTCTGGTTGCAGAAGTAATACTTTTCTTCTTTTGTAAGGCTTGGCATATTTTCAAAGCATGTATTAACTCAGCACCCACTTCAGTGTATTTTAACTGTAACTATGCGTGCAGAGCACCTCAGGAAGTATTTAGATACCACCCATCGAAGTCCATGATGCAGTTTGCAGCTAACTTTTACTTCTTGGGATAAATGAACCCTGAGCAGTAATAAATTCGTAAGTTTTCTTTGTTTTTAAGAAGTTGGTTTTTTTTTTTCACAATAATGTAACTTGTTGAGCAGATCAAAAATTTATTATGTTTTCTTTTCGTACTTTATTCTGGGTCTTAGTTAATTGTAAAAGCTACTCCTGTTTTTACTCCTCTGAGCATTTCTTAAACATTTTGTTCCATTGACTTATCTGTAAATAATGGGATTTTTATTAACAGTATTTGTACCATTAATATTTGCAGGACTGCAAATACACTTTAAAAATACCTATATGTGACTTTATCAGGAAGCTATAGGCAATGTTGCTCAAACAGCTTTTCGTATGTTTGTAACTCTGATTCTTATGGAGAAAAAAAATACTTGAGATAACTTTCATGAGGAGGGAGGTACTTACATCGTTATTCCCTGAAAAATGAATTATCATTTGGTTTTTTGTTCAAGTCACCTTTTGCACAGCAGATGTCATTTACAAAACAAGCCAACCCCACTATATGTATCTCTTCACAGGCTAGTTAGCATTTACAAACTCTGAACTTAGTCACTCAAATCAAAATAGCAAGTTGTTTGTCCATAGTTGTAGTGCAAATGATTTTATGTGCAATGGAAGCGTGTATATTTTAAACAACAGCTATAGAGATGCATTTCTGAGCTGGCAGTTTGTCTAGCTTTGTCACACTGTACTCAATATTTCAGTTGTATTTCCAGTGAAAATTTTTTCTTACATTTCAAAGCACCAACAATATGAATATCGCATTGGTGAATCACTAATGCTCAGAGAGTGGGAAAATCTTGGTGGTGGTGCAGCAGCACAGAAGATAAAGTGAATTGATGAATGTGTGACAAAGCAAGAAGTCTTGGGTATAGCCAGGAATTCAGATCCACAGATTAAAACTATGGGACTAGAGCCATCCTAAAGGCCGTGTCATACCAGGGCTTTCTCAATTGCATGGGCTAAGGTTGAGTCAAGTTCCAAATGTATGTGTGTGCCTTCAACATAATAAAAAAATGCAAATATCACTTCTGAAAGGAACTGCAACTAACTACAGTGCGGTCTTTCCTGCAGTGACAGAGCTGTAAGAGCTGTCCTCATTCTGAGACAGGTGTTGGTGAGACTGCAGCTCTGCTTTGCCCTCCTTCAGAAGTGCAGGGTGCCATGCAAGGCAGTAAGTATTTTTTCAACTCAAAACTGCTAAAGGTTTTTCCTTGTTACTTAATTTTAAGGAATCAATTTTTGTCTGTCTAGATATAACTGAGGTTAGCTGAAAAGAGCTGTGCAGATCACTGCCGCTTTCCTGTTTGGGAATTTTGCTAAGAGGTTTTCTGAGCTCTCTGCAACAGTTGTGCAGCAAATGATGATTTCCCATCTCAGTTCACCAATTTAAGCTCTACAGAAGGGTTTGATGATTAAACTTGATTTTTTTTTTTCTCACAAGATTAATCCTTACTTTAGGGAGTAATTCCATTTATATCAGTAAGATTACTCACGTGAGTAACTAGCTACAGAATTTGCCTGTAGTGCTGTGATTGCCTA
Organism: Megaceryle maxima; assembly: GCA_024605025.1. Lineage (NCBI taxonomy): Eukaryota > Metazoa > Chordata > Aves > Coraciiformes > Cerylidae > Megaceryle > Megaceryle maxima. The sequence goes on along the minus strand of JANHGN010026795.1, from coordinate 44,902 downwards.
GGGGGAAATACAACAACTTTGCAATTAAAATTACAGAAAGAAAAGGTCTGACCTTTTCTTTTTTGATTTTTTTTTCCCAAGTGTGTGTGTGTATATATATGCCTACTGTTTCATTGTCAAGTGACAATGGTTTCTGCGTTCTGAGGTGTTACTAGCAGCAGCACATAATGACTTACCTTTAAAAAGAAAGAAACAAAAATGCTAAAGCTTCTTTGTGAAATGTGGAAAGAGGAGGATCTCTGATTAGGTAGGGGTTTTAACTTCAAGGCACCTTAGCCTTTCTTTATGTGCATCACATTAGTGGAAAATTCCTTCATTCATTTAAGAAGATAAAGAGTTGTAGCTTTCACATTCGGTTGATGTGACATCAGTGACTGGCTGGGACTGCCAGCATTCCAAATAGGATATCATCCTCATCTGCAGCCACTCAGGGCTGCGGGGTGGAGCCTGCAGCACAAGCTGAAGCATTTACAGGTGCATAAGTAGGTAGGGCAGGGCACAGGTGATGCACCTGTCCCGAGAAAGGAGCAGTAGCACAGGTGTGTCAGAGAGCACCAGCTGCTTCTGTTAGAGCATGAGCTCCTTTGATCCACACACGCACTCTCCACCGCGCTGCAGCCCACAGTTTCCAAATATTGGACAAGAACCTCCAGAGATGAGTATCTACTATGAGAACTTTTTCCATCCACAGAACATCCCTAGTCCACAGCGACCGAGCACCTTTGAGACAACAGATTACAATGCCACTCCCAATCCTTACCTCTGGCTAAATGGACCTTCCATGACCCCACCACCATATCTCCCAGGATCCAACGCCAGTCCCTTCATTCCTCAGTCTTACGGGATGCAAAGGCAGCTCTTGCCTAACATGCACGGCTTGGGAGGAACTGATCTCGGCTGGCTTCCTCTCCCATCCCAAGAAGAGCTTATGAAGTTGGTTAGACCACCTTACTCCTACTCTGCACTTATTGCCATGGCTATCCATGGAGCACCTGAAAAGAGGCTGACTCTCAGTCAGATCTACCAATATGTAGCTGACAACTTCCCATTTTATAACAAAAGCAAAGCTGGCTGGCAGAACTCCATACGACACAACTTGTCTCTCAACGACTGCTTCAAGAAGGTGCCCCGAGATGAAGATGATCCAGGTATAGCTCTCTCCCCCTCTTTTTCATCCCCTCTAATTAAACTTAATTGTCTTAAAAACTCCCCCTACATCATGAAGAGGCATGACAGCCAAGATACGGGCATAAGTCTGAACTAGAAGGCAGCTATGCATAGTTGAGGGCTGAATCAGTGTTGTTATTGAATCTCTGCAGGGAAGGGGATTCTTTGAAAACTAATCAGTGTGCTGAGCATGAGGCTCAGCAAGCACTGGAGTAGTCTGAGACAAGTCACATTCAAAGTCCATTAGGGTAATGCATATAAGTTGTGTCAAACTTAACTGGGAATTGATGGAAGGATGATAAGGCAAACTCAGATTTGTCCAAGAAATCCAGTAGCTATAGGGAGTCAGCAACAATTACTGAGAAGAGAGCAGGCTGCCTTTGTTTGTTTCAAATAGTGTTTTGCTTGGAATCACACCTCTGCTGTTTCCAAGCTGTCAGATTTTTCCTTTATTTATTGTTTTCTATCAATTCTGTTAAGAAATATTGGCAACATTTAAAAGTTATTCAATTATACTGTCACAGAGGGCCAAAATTCTGGCTCTATCTCATGAGAAACCTGTCCTACCCCACTGAATCTGGAAGAGCAGTCCAGTATGGAATTTGTTTACTCTCTGCTGTAAATTCAGAGGACCAGCTGTATACTGAAAACCTCCTTCCCTCACTAAGAAAGCATAATAAAAACACCCCCCCCACACCCCCAGTATCTCCACTTGTAGTTTTACCTGTGTGAAGGGTCAGGGCTAAAGGATATGGCCCAAATGATTATACTTCTATCCGAATTCAACATAGCCTGCTTTTGTGTCATTAAAAAATACATATGTTCTTTGCTCATGCAGTTGATTCGTTTCTGTGAAATGGGAGAAACACTGTAAACCTTTAGATGACTACTCTTTGCTATCCATGTGCATATTTTTAACTAAAAATGTGCTTTTGTCCCCTTTGACAGGAAAAGGGAATTACTGGACTCTGGACCCAAACTGTGAAAAGATGTTTGACAATGGAAACTTTCGCAGGAAGAGGAAAAGGAAGTCTGATGTCGGGGCTAGTGCTGCCACTCTTGTATCTGAGAAATCAGAGGATAATGCCCTGACTGGCAGCCCCAAAGCTGTAGAGCATCAGGATATCTTGGAAAACACATCACCTGGGAATGACAATGCACCTGAGAAAGGATCTCCACCTCCTTCTTCCAGTAGCCCATGCCTTAGCAACTTCCTCTCCAGTATGACTGCGTATGTTAACGGCTCTAACTCAGGGAGCCGCTCAGTGCCTTTGGGACTCAACTCTGAACCCACTGACAAAATGGGACAGAATATGGTAGGCTTTAATTCCTACTCTCCACTCTCTAATATTCCCAGTCATGGCGTGGGAGAGTGGTCCAATTCTGTCCCTTCTAGCCACCTTGGCTACAGCAACTCTGTGCTCAACCAATTTAACACTCATTTTTACAGCAGTATCAGCACAAACAACACGCTATATTCCAGGGAAGGAACAGAGGTTTAAACGAAGGATTCTAACACACCAAAGTATAACTATTTATGAGAGGAAATGGTCTGTGGGCAGATGATTAGCGTTAGTCTGTTGTCTCGGGAACCTACACTGCATCCTACCTTCTGAGAGGCACAAACTTGACCTATTATACCTACTCAAATCACAAACACTCCACACTCGGCAGCTCTACATTAGAAATAAGGGATCGTAACAGCAAGAGCAGTGAAGAGTTCTCCTGAGACACTGTGCTTGTATAGCTGCCAGCCATGGTCCTCTACAGACATCCTTGAGAAGTTACTGTTTGCCTTAAGCACAAAGCTTTTTCTGGCATGGTACTAATACTGCTTTGCTCTTAAAGTGCTAATAGTAATGTGGTTATATCTACAAATACCCTTTCTTGCTCATAGGGGCTGCCTGTACTAGACATGCTTAGGAAGTTCTTATTTGTCCAAAGCTATTCTGAGACACTGAAGGATCTATAATAAAAACTATGGTTTAGTGAATAACAACCAGCACTTGAATGGTGAGGGCTGCCTTTGGGTTTCTCTCATACTAGTGTGTACATTGGCTAAATTCTGATTCCCTTTCCACCCCGGGGGAATGTGGCTGTGAAGCAACCTAGCATCAGCATGGACACAACAGTCAGTTTGAAACCAAAGGGAAGAATAACAAAACACAATGGAATTGTCTTCTGCTGGTACAGAGTAATTTTTTTTTTTTTTTCCTTACACATGCATTGGTATCTGTCCTGAATACATATATATTCAATAGATTTGTTTTCTAAAAAGAAAACACATTTGTTCTGTATTAACATTCTACATGAATCATTAATATCGAGGGGTAATAGGGAGGGAAAAAGAAAGGGGAGCTAGAAAGTTTAAATTTCTTAAATGGCTTCTGCAGTTTTAATTCCAAAGGCTGGATCTTTCAAATTAGCTATTGCAGATATTGCAAAAGGTCCCTGTATTGTATGGGGGGTTTATTTATTTTGTAAAAGTCTATGCTGTTTGTCCAAATATTGGAAATAATACTTCTTTTTTCTACACTCTACTGTAGTCATAAAGAAAATTTCAAAATATATATGAAGTTTTTACAAGTCCAGACTTGAATCAAGTTCCAGATTTATGTAGAGTGTAATCTCAAACTGGGTAGTCTGTGGCACAGCAAGTTTAACTGTTCACATCTGGGCACTGACCATACTTCTGGAATGATAGAAAATGTATTAATGCATTGTAATAGATACCATTTTGTCTTGGTTTCTTTTGGTTTTTGGTTTGTTTTTTTTTTGTTGGGTTGGTGATTTGTTTGTTGGGTTTTTTTTGTTACTCTACATGGGTATAGTTTTGTTACGGGCCACCCCAGAAGCATTTTTAATAAAGCATTTGTATAGAACAGTCTGTACCTCTGTGTGTGCCATAGTACTGTCTTTAAATGTCTCCTTAATAGTTTGACTTGAGCAATTTGCCTGAGGAAAGAGCAGTATCATATTGACAGGGGGTCAGAGACTGACATAGCATTTGTCTAGGCAATCAGAATTTGCATGCCTGAGGAACATTAATTGGCTGCTATTGTGCACAATACTATCACTAAATAAATATCAACCTGAAGAGTTTCCCTGCTGGATCTAAGTGTTGTCAATCATTTGAAATTTCAGAATCTAGACTATATTTTCACATGCTCTTCATCCCTCATTTTTTTCTATTTTTATGTTTAAACTTTTTCACTGTTAAGGCTGTCCTGGCTATTCATAGTTTTATATCCTCTATGGTAAAAGTTCTCACTTGGGAGTTGGAACCTACCTACACTGCTAACATTGTTGCTTAAGAACAAAATAAAATTACTTTCTTGTGGTGTCCTTCTCCATGAATCTGAGTTTTTCCAAAGTCAGGCACATGCTGAGGCCTGAGCTGTAACTGCTGCCCTCAGAATTTTACAGCCCTTCCAAGAATCTCAGCCCAATAGGTGGGCCATAATATGCCCTGCAACTCAGCAGCTAGCAGCATTTGTTATAGAGAGAATTGCTCATTGACAGCTGAGAAATGCAGTCAGTGCTGTTATGTCTTGAAATCAGCAGACATACAACAAATTGCCCAGAAATATAGTTCCTGTGTAGGATACGGTTCACAAAACTGAGAGTAAATTAATTTCTTTAGTACTGGAATCAAAAACATTCCATTATGGACTTGCAGAGCAAAAGCATGGGGAAAAAAATGAAGTGCAAATTCTGCTAAGAGGTAAGAACCGACTCCTTTGTTTCTCAGCGTTTTAACTCTCCTAGTTCCCAGTCCCAAATAATACAAGGAAATCCATATAGGCATGCAAAAGGACAGGAGTTTGTGCCTCAGCGCTTCCCAGATGCTGCCGAACAAATACCACTTTGGGCTTGGGCATAATGAGGAAGTGCTGCCAAAAAGCCAGTTCTTCACAGACAAAGGTAAGTTTTTCCAGTGGGTTCCCTGACCACAGGGATTAACCAGCTGCCCTGAAACCATTCTGCCAGCTTGACACATCAGCTCAGATAATGAAGCTGCTGTTCAAGAAGATCTGGGAAGATTGCATGTGATGTAATCTTATCTTCCTCAAAACAGAACTACTTTGTAACACAACAAACTAGGAGCACTCTTCTTCATCTGTATTTTTGTATTTTTCAGAAAGAACTGGTTTTGGTAACCAGCCATATTAAGACATTCCTGGAGCTACTGCACATCAGTCCAGTGCCTTCAGGGAAAGTTACCTGCTGTTCTTATAGGAGCAGCAGCAGCAGCACTCCTCTGTTCAAGGTAATGCTCATATTTGTGCATTTTACCAATATGGTAAACATAGGGCTTTTGGTGGAAAAAGTATCTGGTTTTTAGGGTTGGTTTTTTGGGTTCGTTTTGTTGGTTTTAAGTACACTGTTAAAGAGGTCAGCAAACTAGGACATGTAATTAAATATATTTAAAACATTGCTGATCTTTGCAGACCTAAGTCTGATTTACAAATGTAGTTACCGATTGATGCTGATTGAAAAGAGCATTTTGGCTACGAGAACTCTGAGTAATTTTGTTTCTAAAGATTTTTGATTAATTATTTCTTTCCTAGAGTGTGTTTTATGTAGAGATGTCGCTATCTTCACATGCCACTGTGGAAACTGTTCTATGACTCTGTAATTATATATTCCTAGTTTAAATGTTACCTCTGGTCAGAATAGATTACTAGTTGCCTTCTTTCTGTTATGGTAAAACTGCAAATATTTGAAGCCTTCACTGGCAGGCAGTGTGTCTTACTATTGATAAATGAGCAATGAATTCCTGCATATGTCTGAGCTATACTGCTGCTGAATCCCTGGGGCAGCTTCACTGTCATTGACCTCAATAGAAACACCTTCCCTGGGTTCTTGCTCCAGTTTCCTGGTTCTGTGTCCTGGGTCTGCAGCAGTGGAGTCTGTTAAACTTCAGTGCTCTAGTACTAGGGAGGGTGTTGAAACCCAAACCACATTAGTGATTTGGGGTTTCACAGCAGAGATCTGGGCAGCCAGAGATCCCTGGAACTACAGCCTCAGGGTTGTTCCTCCTAGTCATGAGACCAGCTGCAAACCCTGGAGTCCTGCAATAGAATATGCTGCTTTAGCTGAGAACATGGAGCTTCTGGGGTCCTTCATGACGCAGCACTTCAGGAAGAGCCCCATCTACATCTCAAGAACTTTTGCTAAATCTGTTTTGCTGTGAACAAAATATTTTGTAATCAACAATCTTTAAAAAAAAAAAAAAAAACAAACACAAAAACCAAACTAAAAACAGACACAAAACAGACAATGCAAAATCCACAAGTAAAATGAAGACACAACAAGGTAATCTAAATATGAGACTCGCTCAGCTGCCAAATTCAAACCAGTTTGCTGAGGAGATAATTGCAGGCAGTTTAAGAGAAGAGGATGGGGGAGCAACGTTAGGTGCAAAGTTTGCAGTAATGATGATGATACAATGGGGAGCTGTCGGTAGTGAGATCTGCTGAATCTGTTGTTAACATTCAATGTGCAGGAAATGTAATTAATCTGCATGGCATTTTACTTAGTGTTTCGTATTTAAGGGCCAGGTTTGTTGTGGAGCTTTTTACTGGATTAGGCAAAGCAGTCAAAAATCATTCCAATGCTGATAGTTATTAATGATAATGGTTTGTCTAGATGATGAATGCAGGTTTAATATTCACTTTGAAGCTTCTGCTTTGCTGTTCTGGCTGCCTGTGAACTGTCCACCTCTCATCACCCCCTCCCGTAGGTGGTTAGTACCTTTCCTGTCCTGATAACTCTACCTGCACAAATGTTTAAGTAATAGTTTCTTTCTTTGATTCAGTCAGGATGACTCAGGCTCAAGAAAAATACTACTAAGGCTTGCCAACATTAACCTAAATGATTTATGCTAATCAGTTTTGGGGCGATGATAAGAGACTTCAGTGTGTAGATGCATTGTACTTTGTGACACACTTCAGACCTGGGGGACAGAACTTTCCCTGTTTCAGCAGTGGCAAGGGACAGCCAACACACACTGCCCTGACAAACCATTTTGTAAGAGAGAGGAAAAAATTGGTGTGGCTATTGCAAACCATAGTTGCTTTCTGTGAACAATGGGAGACTTCTAAATCACACACCAAAAAAATCTAAAATGCTGCAGCCTCTTGATGCAGGGATGAACACTCAATGTTCAGTAAAAACTTAGCATTATAAATGTCTGATTATCATTTCCTGAGTTTTCCAAATGTAGTATGACTTTAGTTCTTTAATCATTTATGAAAAAGAATTTAGAAGAAACAACAGCAGGACACTGTGCAAAGTATCATAAAAAGAGTTTGCAGATGCCTTAGGTTTCATTCATGCCTGCCTTACAAAGCAGACATCTAGGACTGTAATATTCTCACAAAGTGGAAGAATAAAGCTCAACCACAAGGCTTAAACATTTGTGTTTAACTCTTAGGATTTTTGGAATGCCTGACCTTCAGATGATAAACTGATGAGAGTTTAAATGCTACTCCTTGTTCAAAGATGATAGCATGCAGTGTGGTGCAGGTATCTGTGACAGAAAATCCCATTCCAGTTCTGCCAGTATTTACTTCTCCAGTAAATAGCAATGGGGACTTTGCCAGCTACATTCTAAGTTACAATGCACTAACCTTTCTCTCCTGATGGGATACGTCATGAAATTTTTCACTGTTTAGGAGTGTCAATAGTTTCTTTGTTGCTTCATATGAAAATGTTCCCAGGTAAGGAAAATAATGAACTTCTTCCCAATGGGTTTGCCAGTTCATACCACTGCCAGCTCATGGCACTTTACAGCAATCCTTACAACCCTTCCCAATGGGTCTTGAAAACAGCTGGCTGAGACCTGTGTGATTTTTTTGGCCTAAGCACCCCCACCTGAGTATCTGGAAAGTATGAACGAAGAGCCTACTGTATGCTTCTGGTAACCTCTAGCTTTGCCAGATTTAAGTGCTGACAACTGTGAGAATCTTATTGCTGTAGTCCTGGAGGTAATGCTGTTAAGTACATCTCAGTTGGCACTTGTCATGTGCTGCAAACCTGCAGGGCTGTCACAGTCTGAATAGAACAACACTGAATTTTTTCTTTCTTACATTGCAGATCTAGTTGCAAGGTAGTAAGGACTTTCACCTCTCCAAACAAGCCTTCCTGAGTGGACTTGCACAATATCCTGCCTGCTGATACCCTATGAAAACTAATTTTCAGAATACCCCTCTAAACCTAATTTTTGTGTGTTTTGTGTGGGCTAAATTGCAGTACAAATTATGCTTTACCTCAGCTTGGTTTTGATTCTTTTTAAATCCTAAAAGCATTCCTCCAAAAATCTCATTGCAGCAAACTATGGTTTTACCTTGTGCAGCATATGATATCCATTGCTCTTTAAGAAGCAAGGTGGCAAGTCAAACCAGCTTTAGGAGTAGTTTATCCTAATTTCTAACCCGCATGCTACTCATTTCCTGTTTAAGTTAATTGGTAAAACACTATTAGCTGTTTCTTTGACAAAGATTCCTGATAAAAGTCTTCTCTTATGGAGCATTGCAGAGTACCAAGAATTTCAATTCCCCTCCACTTAAACTGAAACTCGAGAGCTCAGCTCCTTGTCTGTTGAAGCCAACACTGACTGATATATCTTGCCCTGCAAAGTACACCCCCAACATGCGGGCATCAGAACACCTCTTAATGCTCTTTTGTTTCATAAGGCCTCTGCAAATACATAGAAGTTTGTTGGTGGGGTTTAGGCAGGGATTAACAGGTGGATTGTTTTTCCTGATTCTTCTTTTACAGTGGTATTTATATATACCACCCTAAAACGCTTCTCTGCACACTGAATTTTTTCTCTGCTCAGAGAGATCAGCTCTGTCTTTTGTCAGAAATGATCATCAGATGACCAAAAATTGATCCTGTTACTTGCTAAATCCTTACCAATTATCTGGTGTTAGATACTTTTCTGTTTGTAGTAGCAGAAACTAAATGAATGGAGAGTTGTAGAATCTTTACAGGTCTCTAAAGCACTTGTAGGGTGTGGATGTGTGCAGCAGAGCATACTCATCATCCTGTTTTACATTAAAAAGGTCTTATTTTCAACTTCTTTTGCTCTTTCTTTTCTGCTCTGATTCCATCAATTTTACAGCCATCAGCTTTTCAGTTTACAATTTTATGTCTCTAGCTGATGTTAGGCGCCTGATATTCTTAGCATACCAATGCATCAACCAAGCCATTTAACTGCTTTGAGGTAAATTAGTAGCACAAAAAATCAAGCCAGAGTTGATCTGTTCTTTTATCCCTTTTTAAACTTAATAAACGTCATATTCTTAACTTACTGTCGTCCCTGGAACACTCAACAGCTATGTAGCATAGGCCTGAGTCAGTTTTTAAGATTAGCACTTAAGTAAACATAAACATGCCAGGAAAAAAATGTTGACAACATGCTAAATTACACCAGCATATTTTTTTGTTCATGTCACAATCCTTAGGGATTTTTTTTCTGAAATTATTTGTATCTGTTTCCCGCCTGTCCATCTAATTGTTCTCATATTCTTACTGTTGTGTTTTAGTTTCAGCAGCACATTAACACAACAGCAGGAGTTCGGAGTTACAAGGAAGAGTACAGGAGGCAGTGCAAAGTCAGCTGCCTCAGTTCATCCACTCGTGTCTGCTGCGCCGTTTCATGATGCTGGAAGGGGTCCTTCATTTCTGCTAAATGTTTCAGAGGCCATGTGAAGGAAGCACATCCTAGCTCTCAGATGACAGAAGTTTTCTACACTTAGTGTCTCTTAAAATTATTTGAAATGACATTTCCCTATGTGACAGAGTGCCAGTAGTACCCTTCAGATGTTAGGCATGCTTTGGTTAGGTCGCTGCTCTGAGCTGTTACTACTGCTCTCATTCAATCCATTCCACTCAAAAATCTCTTCTGCTGCTTCCTAGTTACTAGTGATGAGTTACAGTAATGAGTTCCCCTTGCTTCTGTTTCTCTGGCAGACTCCAAAAGGCAAGCAAGGTAAGCAGGCACTAAGTGGGTGTTAGCATCAAACTCTGCATGTGTAGTTCTAAGAGGAAAACAGAGCTCAACCTTGGCATGCTGGCACATTCCACAGAGAGCTGTCAGAAGCTCTGATGTAACTACATGCCATATCAGGAAAGTTTTTCCCTAGGTTTGAAATAGTGCCTAGGTCTGAAATAGTGTCTAGGTGACCTATGGTATCGGCGTGTCAAGTTGGACTAGTAACATACTTTTACTTCTGCAAAGCCACCAATTGCAGAGACAGTCTGCTCAACACTGTAATGGCAAGTCTCATGGCAACATTACACAGATAGTAGCTAATTACACATCGTTCAATAAATGAACTGCTGTGTGTGTGCAGGCAGCATGCCGAAAGAGGGATAACGTTTGTGTCATCGGGGAAAGCTTTTTATACTTAGACATTGTGCGTATGGGGTCATCTAGAACTCAGAATTTCCCTCTTGTCAGGGTGTCCCACAAAGCAATGGAGTTTATTTGGACTGCAGCACAGTGGATATACAAAGCCCCTGAGCCTTTTTATTGCCTTTGTAGAGGTGTAGATTTGTTATGGCAAGGTACCAGTAACACAGAGCAGTAGGGTAAGACTGATGTACTTTACAGCTGGTTTGTGCTGTTGTTTGAACAATTGTGCCGACATGAACAGCTTATTGTTTGCTAGTTCATAACAAGTTTTGTGTATGCAAACTTTCATGCAAATCAGGCTTAATTTATAATGAGAGTGGAAGGAAAAAAAAAACCCTACTGTTTAGCTTCAGCAATACATTTTCCTATGAATAGGGCAGCTATTAAATGATTTATGGAAAGAATGCTAAAAATGCAAGAAGTTCAAAGAAGGTTGGGGGATATATTTATTTTTTTTCCTTGTCAGCTGGGAAGCCAGTTATTTAATGGATAATGCCATCACCTCACTTGACTTAAACTGCTGTGCCCATAAGACATACCTGTATTTCACTGTATTGCAAGTGGGCAGATCTCTAATTATAGGTCTTACTTTACATAAAAAGGAAAAAAAAAGAGAGAGAGAGAAAAAAGTTTAGCGCATTTCTTGCATGGAAAAAGAAAGGATGAGGCGTTTGCTATTTACTCAGTCTCCCATCCTGTTGCTTTGTAGGGAAGACAGTGTGGCTGCAGCTGCAGTGAGGGTATTCCGAGACCCTTCTCTACCCTGGGCCTGCCACAGCTGTGAACAGCTCTGTTTAGCTCTGGTCTGAGGAATTCTTCTGGACCTGCTCTTTAATTCTGGCATTGGAAACAAGTGTTCCATGGCCAGATTGGCAGTCTTTGGGATGCTTAAACTTCTTTAACCCCTGAACTTGCACAGTGATTTCCTTTCTGCAGTTAAATAGGTAACTTTTCCACAAAGGTGAGGGTTTTAGGATGTTTTTTTTCTGGTTTTTAGGGGATACTACACAATTTAATGGAAAATAACTACAAAATTCTAGAGGATGAGTTGAAGTTAATACTAATAAGCTGGTCTTATCACTGATCTTACTTTGAGTTAAATTTGGCAGACTTACTTTAGTGAGCAAGAAAACGAACATTATTTTCCATTTAACTTTATCGGGTTCATTCCTATGCAATTCAGTTAGGTTGGCAATACAAACATGCACGCTGAAGGAGCCATACATCTCTTTATGTGGACTTAATACCACTTGTAAAAGCTGATGAACAAACACAAATCCTGCATGGAAATGCAACTATTGAAAACTATCAGTTTCTGAGATGCTACGTGATCCTTCCTAATTTCCATCTCTCCCTCTATAAGATGAAAACTTTAGAACAAGTTTTATCTAATGCTTTTCTTGTTATCTATAGAAAACTTACTGGGTTGCTATAGGCTTGTTTTGTGTGTTCTGAACTTGCAGGTTTTTCCATAGGACTAGCATGCCTATTTAATTATTTCTCTGAAAAAGTATCTCACTTTGCACTGAATTCCATCTCCATTCATAGTACCATGACAGACAGCATACAGAGTTGCAGCTCTAAATGACGCTATGTACTGGGATTATTTCAATTTATATGTCACCTCACATTGGTAAACAGGTGATGTTCACTTCTTACTTGGTCTAAGTATTAAGTTTTATTGATCCCAGATTTGTCCTAGGGAAAAATGCAAAGCTTATAAAACCTGAACATTTTTCCAGGGTCATAAAGTCATCCTGTTTAGAAGTGGCAAATGTGGTCTAACTCTGGCTAATTATGGAACAAGGTATTCTTTGAATCTAGATTTATCTAATCCTGTCTCCATACCTTAAGTACATATGTGATAAGCGAGCATGCAGAGCAGTCATTGTTTTCCTGGTATACCACGTGTATCCAATATTTTTAAACCACTTTGGTATGAAATTAGATGCAGCTAAAGAGCATGACAACCTGTAATATTCTCCCCACAAGCAAGGATAGGACACTCTAAGTCAGCTGCATGCTTGCTTGAAAAATGTTATTTCTGGTTTTCATATAGAATGTTATTTAAAGCAAATATTGTAAATTTGTGCAATTTTTGATGCTAGGATATATGCAAATAAATATGCAAAGTGGCATGGTCTTTTACCCCCTGGAAGGTTAAGGTAGCCCTTAAAGGTTGAAAGCCCTCTAGACAACTGTCAGTTAGGGCTCTTTTTTTCCACCCTGTATTGAAGTCTTTTAACATTCTTAACCCTGCGCAGAAGGGGAAAAATAAGGTCATAGCTGTGGAAAAACCTGTTGATGATAACTGATAATATGAAAATGAAGCAGTCAAGCAGGCTGTGGATAGCACGGGTCAGGTCTACTTAAACAAAAGCAAAGTTAGAAATGCAGTGATAGAAACATGAAAATTCTGGAAAATGAGTGAAATGGGAGCCATCAGTTGTGGTCAGATTAATCCTTTAATTCTGCTATTATTTCCTTACTGCCATGTGGGACAGGTGATGGCTGGAGTGGCCTGTTATCCCAAATAACTACTTAGAGAGGGAATATCACCAACAAACAAGACAGAGAAAGGGCTGACCTAAGCCCTGGAGTATGAATGCAGAGCACCAGTGAGCAAACAAAAAGTCTGCAACCTGAGAATTTTCCAAGTTCTTGCTTTAGACACATCAGAGGTATTAATGGCCTCTTGTAAATTGTGAACATTAATGTTACAGTGGTTTCTGCTTGACTTGTAGAGTTCCACAGGTGATTGGGGGTGTCATTATTCTTATCTATATGACCCACCAGTAAAGCTGTCTACTGTATTACTACAGTGTTACAACATACTTATTGAGATTATGCATCTGATAACTAGTTTGGGTTTGCAGATTATATTTGGAAAGGATGTTTTGCACCTAAAATTTATAAAGAGATTTGATACTAGCTGTCGATGGAGACTCATATGTACAAACTACACAGGTCTGTGTAGCATGTGCAAAGAATTCTGCAAACATGTACAGGCTGGATGCAAACCATACCAGGTAAAGCAGTCAGGGAAGTGCTAACATTTAAGTACTCCTGAAGTTCTATGAAAATTAACTTTTAAACCCCAGTATACTGTCCAAGTTGAGCTTGTTGAACTCAGTATTTTTTTGGTAAAGGAAAAAACCAAACAACCCAAAACACAAACGAAGGGTGGTATGTATTTTACCCTGTCTCCATTCACCACTTTACACATTCATATAATAAGCTGGAGGATTTAATGGCAGGAGCAATACTTTGTGGAGCAAGGGTGAGACTGAATAGACAGGGACTAGGAAATAACTCAGAACTCCCCCAACTAACATTGCCACCAAGGCTTCTGTCACAAAGTTTTATCTGTGGTCTCTCATAATTCCACACAAATTCAGTATTTAGCTGAACTACTCTGCAGTACAATTTCATCATATATTCCAAGAAACAGTATAGAAAAAAATAAGCTGTTTCAAATGCTCAGAAGTTTTAAAAATATGTGTGTGCAGAGGGAAGGGCTGTGTTACGTAACTTTCTACATGGTCCTCCTTGCTCACTACAGTAACTGGAGAAAAGATTGAATAAAGTTTCTGCATTTTGGGGGGTGGGGGAAAGTCCATTTCATAAAGGCCAACAGGCAAGTCTTTCTCCCAGATACACAAGCTTTTCAATAGTACCTTACAAAACTATTTGTATTTCTTTTTCTTGAAGAACCTGCCTGGCTTGTATTGAAGGGGACTGAAGTGAGAGATGGCTTGAACTTGGCAGCACAGCTCAATTAAGGTAAAGGAATCCACAAAAGTTCATTTGCCTGGTAAAACTGAAGAGAGAACAATTAATCTCTCACAGCAATTATGTAATTATGTGGATTTGCTTTACAAACTAGGTGCTTTATCTGCTTTATACTGACATTTGAACACTGCTAATATGTTGCAGAGAATAATTTTCTATGTATTAAATGCAGCCTGATATTTTCCTTTGTGTCAGTGTATGTTTTAATTCCAAAGGAAAGAAAATGTTTATAGAATTGTCTTAATTAGACTTCCCTGTAAAATATCAGTTTCCTTCAAATTTTGCATTGATTTGCATTTTGTTGATTTGCAGGCACAGCCTGCATGGTTGAAATTTCAAATTTAATGTGAGAATAATAAGGGGTTTTTCTTAGGCTATGACTGTCTTTTTTAAAAAAGACCTAGATTTGGCTTCTCTTGTCTGTTCAACAGAGCAGCTTGGAAAAGTACAGGGAAATCCATTGTTTTTCTGCTGCTTACTGTCTAGAAAGATTCAAGGTCATCAACAGCAGACAACTAAGGTTTTCCAGTGATCAACCTGACCTATAGCAACCATGGCACTTGAACAGTAGTGTTCAACTAGCTATAATAAAGAACTTAGGGAAGCAAGATTTTGTTCTGAATTTCTCAGAATTAGAAACAGAGTAGTTCTGTGTCAGATTAACTTTCTATTAGGAGTACATAATGTGTGGCTTGTATGTCTGGTACATCAGGATTTATATGGCATCACTAGGAGTAGCAGGATTGTAAGAGGATGATCTGCTAATATTAAAGTACTGTTTCTGCTATACTCATGATTTAACTCAGTATGTTGAACAGAAATGAGTCTGAAATAAATTTACAGCTGTCTAAATTTGACTTGCAATGCTAGCAGTCATTCTGAAGAAGTGTTCCTTCTGGGAAAGGCAAAGACATGCTGTGGTTTGACTAACATTTCTCTGAAGAATTACCTCAATTTCAAAAACTATCACAAAAACCAATTCACTAATGCTATAGATCATGCTTAATAGTGGGTATATGTTCACTTATACTATTCTGAACATTATTAATTAATTTAAGCCTTTATTATGAACACAGTATCTAAAAGCTTTGCAGATGAACAATCTAAAAGTAAGAATGATTCTCAATGACTTTTACAATTATCAACGCTATTCTATAAAGCTTGAAGAGATTTCAAAATTACCCCACCCTCTTCCCATTATGGGACCTCATTACCCCAAACCACTTCCCCCAAGGCCTGCCTGTTTATTTGTCCCATTTAAAAGACTTTACAATCCCTTTCCCTTCAGTTTGTACAGCACAGTGTTGTTACCATGACAGCTGACAGTCACAGAGAGGACAAGGAGGTCATAGCATACATGGGTTACTGTGTGCTTGGTTAGAAATTGTAACACAGTGCAGTTCCCTATACTGCAATCAAAGGTACTAGGAGAAACATCATCATCCTGCTTTGCCCGAGACTCCATAGTCTATCCATGTGATTATATCTTACAGCATGTAATTATCTCCTTGGTGCAGCCCACTAAAGAAACAATAATGACTCCTTACCTTTTCTGCAGAAAGGAGTAAATGTGCATTTCCAGTGAACAGACCTACTCAAACTGAATTGTGATGGCTCTTTAAAGAATTACATCAGACTTTTAATTACAAAATAAGTATATATATTTTAACCTCATTATACAGATTTTTAGACTCAGCAGGAGCTGTCTCCTCTTTAACCTTCTGCGTCTGTCATTATTTGGTTAGAAAGCACTATTGTGATGGACCAGAATTTAAACAGCACTGATCATTTTGCATTACTTCTGATTAGTGCTGGTAAACAGGTGCACACTACATCTGCCATGGTGTAACAGGTGCACTGTGCAAGAAACATAGGCCTTAATTCAACATGTTTCACGTAACAGTTGTAAGATAAAAGCAGAAGTGCTATGCAGTAGCTGAACTCTATGTTAGGACATTGCTCATGTTGATGATGCACATTATAAAGAGGTTTTTCCACTGGCTGAACTGGTGATACAAACATAACAGCATTTGCAGTTTCCCAGTGTCGATGGCGTGCAGTTCGTGACTGCATTACTGCTGTTACCATGCAATTTATAGCACTTCTGTAATAGAAATCACTTAACTAATTTAACAAGTGAGGGCACTGTACATTAAAATAAATAACCTTGTATACCACTACAAACATAAACAGCAAGTGAAACCTAAGAATCCAAGCACAAAAAGATATGATCATGCCTATTAATGATCTCAGAATGTAGATAATTAGTGAAGCATGCAAAAATAAACACTTAGTTAAGTATTATTTTCATCATGAAAAATCTCTTTATAAATCTGTAAAGTTGGGCTCTGAAATAAGTTACTTCTGTTTAGATTAGTTTTATCAGTTAATATTGATTGAACAACCTAGAAGCATTATGAAGTTAATATTTGTTGTGGTCAGCTTTAGCTTTTCTTTTCTTTCTTGAAGTGGATTCTTCAGAAAGCATATTTGAATTGAAATTATTCTAGGTCTTAAAGCCTCTGACCTTCTATTTCTAATAGTACATGAGGAAGCACATGATATCTCATTCCCATGCATACTGCTAATGAAAAGGACCGTGTATGAAAAGGGATTTCATACTGTCTAGAGATACAAACAGCAGAGCAAACCCTTGCACAACGTTGCAGGTGCAATACTGTTGTTAGCTTTTGCAGCTAAACTGGAAACAAAATTTGAAAGCCACTCAGGAAAGACCAAAAAAACCTCAACAGTACAGTAATGACTCTGATTCTTGTGCAATTTAAGGTTGAAATCAAATGTAACTACATCTCATAAACTTATCTTTCACATTTGTCTGCATATGCTTTTTTCCTGTAGGAAGCCCACAAAGGCATTCAAATTCAAGTTTTCACTGGTATTTTTTGAGCAACTATATCAACAAATTTTATATTTAAACATAAATTGTTAAAACATATGAATAAGTGGTTCAGATTTTTTTCCCCCAAGACTTTTGAACATCCTGTGTATATTTTTTTTTATTTTACAGGAACTTAAGAAATTATGTAAATGGTACAAAATGTTAATGCCATGAATAAGAAAACACAATCACATATTTCAGATATTCTGTTTCAAGCGTGATGTGACAGTACTGAAATTACCTTGTAAAATCCTGGGCACTCTGAGATATTGTGGAGAGGATTGATGCAGCTACAACAGCTCTCTGTGATGAAGACTTCTGAATCTGTAGAAGGAAATATAACAGGGAAAAATATCCGTGTTAATACTCATTTAGATGGAGACATTTTCAGGAAAAAGACACAACCCAGTAATGTATAGAATAACAAAAAAAAAGAGCCATTTTCATAAAACTGTCAGAAAAATGTCATTGTGTGGATCCAGTATGGATATATAATAAGTCACTGAATGGAAAAATTATGGAAATTAAAAAATTATATTAATAATTTATTTGAATCTTGATGAAAAATTGCCTAATGTATCTTTTAAAAATTGTTTATATTATGTTAAACAAAACTCTCAAGTGCTATTGAAAGGAAACCAAAGAGTTTTACCCTAATTTTATGCATATGTAAGTCACATGTTCCCGCTATATCCACCTGAAATTGGTAAAAGTGAGGTCAGAATCAGGCCTAAAACACAATTCTTGGGGGAAAAAATCATAGCTCTATGTATATAATATTTAGCAATAAAATTTACAGCCCTGTTATCTCCTAGCTATGCAAAACCACACACTTGTACGGGTGGAGCGTGCCACATGTTTATATGTAAACAAATGGGCTAACCCTGCCGTAGGGCATTGCAATGTTAGAGCACAGGAGGCTCCAGAGATAGCGTAGGCTTGAGAGAAACCAGCTGGCACAGGAGAAAGTTAATTTGTCTAAACCACCTAGAGGCAACGCAAGGTGAAGTTCCAGTCAAACCTAAAGTTCACCTAGATAAACAGACTATTGACTAGCCATAAATCTGAGCCAAGTGAACAAGGAAAGCAGAAATCTGAGCTTGCCTAAATCATCTACCTGGGAAGTCTGTTTCAGGGGAGCTGCATCACAAGCGCACAGTCTGCTGTCAGTGTGTGAGTGCAGAGCAACGTTTGCTCCATATGCTGTCCCCTGGGGTCTCACTGCTGCCTGTGACTCCTTTGTGCCACTTACCAGCAGTGAGAAGAGGGTACGCCTCTTGAGGCATGCTACTCTGCTCTAGGAGATACTCTCTCTGAGATCTCCCAAATAATATGAAGAGGTGAAGGTTATAGAAGGTTCCATGTTTCCCATACTTTTCTGAAAAGTTGGTTCATTGTGTGGAACATAATTTATATTACCCATAGCATCCTCAATTAAACCTAATAGATGATGCTTCCAGTTACCTTTTGCAGTTACAGCTAGTAAGTTTTATAAGGAAATTTCAAGATTTACTGGACATCAGGCAGTTTTTCTTGGCATGGCTCGTGATACAGAGGAAAACAAGTCAAATGAATGTTACTATTCCTGGAAAGCCAGTCTGCGGAGGCTTGAGAGACTCTCAGCAGTCTGAGTTTGTCTGCACTAGACAGAAGGCTGTCTTTCTGCTATCAATTTTGAGATTGCTGTTGGTCAGGTGTCCATTTTGCTTGCAAGAGCAAGCTATAAGGAAGTGACTGTCAGTAGGGACACGGCAACAGTAGAGAGCTGTGAAGTTGCATCCTTTCTGCAGAGTGGATTTGCTTCCTCTGCAGATTATCTCCTCACCACGCATCCAGGAGCAGGCAGCTAGTAAGCCTTCTGCATCACAGAACTGGAGCTGTAAGCTAGAACCAAAGCATCACAGGATCTCTTCTGTCCTTTCTACATAAGACTTTGAAGGAAGCATATCCAGGGAGTTAGTATAAAGATAAGCCTCCTTTAGTCTTCTTTTAAACAGGTTACTACAAAATAAGCTTTTCTTCTCTATACTGTGTACAGGAACAACTCATGAGATCTCAAAGACTGACTTTGCCTCAGTAATGAGTTTGGATCATTCGCACAGAGCAGTAGAGTAAGGACGATAAAGTATTAGTATTTCAACAATAGGTGGTTCTTCAAGACACTTATTAGCTTGCATCAAGTCTTCAACAGAGAATAGAGCTGTTATACACTATAGTTTAATAATAATAATAA
>JANHGN010026795.1:13429-25284 GCA_024605025.1 Megaceryle maxima | reverse complement strand
TTAAAATTAAAAATATTTTTTTAAAAAATCAGAAAATTACATAAACTAGGAATGATAGGGGAGCGAGATAATGACCAAAAACCAGGTGGTGAACTGGGATGGCAAGCAAAGGATGCAGGATTATGTGGATAGTAGAGGCCTTGCAAACAGTGATACAGGGTGGGAGGTAAACCATGCTAAGCATATGCACTGAGGAAATATAGTGATCTTATAAGATTATAAATCGTGTTATATGATATAGCTGGGAAATGAAACACTGTTATTTTTGAGAAAAATAAGCCCCCCAAAATTCCAGTCAATCAATACACATTAGTATATTTATAGACACGGATGTTTTTTCTAGATCTAATCAGTATTTCTTGTGCAGATAGCTATAACTGTTTCCATCAGTCCAGCTAGCCTGGGCAGTAAAAATCAGAAGATGTGTAAATTTCTGGAAGATCTAAATTGAATTGCCTTACAATCAATCAAATCATATTTCTTATACTTTTAGATATCACTTGAAGTGCTGCTCACTTAGGAATAGAAGAAGGTCGTTAAACCAGTAAAACCTATTTAAGGATGTGTTCATTTGTGATAAGTGGGTGAAGTAATGAAAAACAATCCTTTCATTAATTCATTACTTCCTATTTTTTTAATCTCTCATTCATAGATACTGTACACTTAGTCATTGTTAACTATTATAAACAGCAAAACCCTAGCTGGTTTCAAATTAAAATTGCTTCCTAGTTAGTGTTAAGTGTACAAGAGCAAAATGTTACATGATAGTCTCAACAGTATCTGTAAAGCTCTGCTGGCAACAAGGAGTAAATACAAAAGAATTCTCACAAATCATGGGTCTTGCATATAATCACTATATGCATATGGAGTTGTTCCAGCAGCTCGGATTCCTTCATTTCAATACTGTGAACAGCTTACACCATTTTACATCTCAAGTCTGCTTGTGAAGAATTTTTATGCATCTGACATTGTGATGAAGGAAGCCCTATCCCCCATCTAGCCTAGCTCATGCTTTATGTTCTTCATCGTGTCCTCTTTTGCAAACCTCACTTTTCCACTGGGACCCCTTGTATTCATTTTTAATCTGTTCTCCAATCAGTATTTTGACTGCAGCCCTCTCCCAACAAGCTGAATTACAGCTGCAGAGTGTTACTTTTGTTTGCATGAAGCCAAAATGCTGAGGTTGTGATAAAAAACACTGGTGTAACAAAAGAAGTGGAAATATATTTATGAGTTATGAAACTGGTTAAACTGAAGAAAGAGCAACTCAGGTTGTACTAAGATGAACCATTAAAAACCTGACACAATTCATTATAGATTATGACAGAAAATGGCTGGAGCATTTTAAAGGCTGGAAAGTACAGGGGGTTTTTTGCTTGTTTGTTTTTGGGTTTTGGTTTGGTTTTTTTGGTTGGTTGGTTCTGTGGGTTTTTTCGTTTGGTTGGTTGGTTGGTTTTGTTTTTTTAAATAAGAGGAAGGAAAAGGAGAAATCATATCAAAAACTCAATTCAAGGAAAAATCCTTTGACCATGCCAGGAAATAGGTATCTTTCAAATGGCAAGAAACTTTAAAGTGAAACTAACAGCTAACGTGAATTTGCCAGGGAAAAAAGTCATGCCAAACCAGTCTAAGTGCATCCTTCTTGATGGGGCACCATGACCACCGTAACACAAACAGCCGTCACTGTGCCATCAGTGGGCTGCAGAGAGGTGTTGGGAATTACATGTGCGGTGGAAGACAGATCTCCAGCTTAGCCCAATGAGGACAGAGAGGTAAGTGACACTGAAACGCTGTCAATCTTTAGGCGCTGCTCTGCAGAAAGCAGTGTTAAGAGATGTTGAACTCAGTAGATATAACCCATGTCTTCTCTCATATATGTACATATATATATATAAACGAAATAACAAAAGTATAAACACCTAGAACAGATTTCCAGGAAGGTTCTGGTATCTCTGCCACCATAGTTTCAAAGACAAGTTAGATCAAGGCCTGTTGGCTATGACACGGGCACTGTCAGTCCTGCCTTGAGCTGTGGAGTTTCTCAGATGTCCCAGAAGTGTCTCAGATGTCCCAGACTCGGGTTTTCTTCCTCAACACCGACCACCGGTGGCCCTGCAGCGCGGGAGCCGTTAAGGCTTCTGAGGACAGAGCAGAAGGGAGTCCTTACGCCCCTGGGCACAGCAGTGCCAGCCTGCGGCGTCTGCCGGGCCCTCGCCAAAGCCGATATCGGCATCGGCCCTGGCCCGCCTGGGGCTGCCCTCGGTTCCTTCCCGCCCTCGGCCGGCGCGTGCCCCGCCGTTCCCTGCTCCCGGCTCGTGGCCGGCTCCTCTCATCAAGCGCCGAGAGGCTGCCCCGGGAGCCCCGAGTCCCCACCGCGGCGGCAGGCTGGAGCTAACTCCGCGAGCCTAGCTGCATACGCTAAGGTATGGAGCCAGCCCTGCGCTTCACCAGGGTTCTACATGAGCCTCGTAGCGCCCATAAACCTCCACCTCCAAAAACACTCTTTTTTTTTTTTTTTTTTTTGCACAGAACACCTCAGACAATAGCGGGGTTATTTAATGCGACAGTTCCTGGCTGGAGGGGAAAAAGAGCAAGTCGGGGAGACTAAAAGGTATTTGTGCAGCTGGCTGGGTGCAGAATGGCACAACACTGGGCAGATTGTTCTGAACATCCCAGAGCTGCGTCTTCTGCTGCGGCGCCTTCCTTGCAGTTATTTCTTCACAGGTCGGGGGAAGGTCCCTCCCGGCTCTGCCCTCCCACCTCCACAAACCCTTCACCGGGAGCTGAGAGCTCTCCAGAGGGGAGGTTCGACCTCATGCATTTTAGGCTTCAGACTTGTACTATTTTAACATTATGCTGTTCCTACAAAATTAATGAAACGTTTGAATTATTCCCTGTTCCCTTTTATCAGCAAGGGTGAGCAAAACCGGGGCTTTACTCTGCTGGGGTTTAAGTGGAGTTGAGTAGTTCTTCTCAGGTGCAGCTACTGCAGTTAAATTCTCCTTAACCAAAGTGCAGCAGGTGGGTATCTCTGCTTTTTAGAGCTCCTGATTTGAATTTAGATTGAAAGTGTTGTGATGGTATCAACCAG
This sequence comes from Megaceryle maxima, assembly GCA_024605025.1. NCBI lineage: Eukaryota > Metazoa > Chordata > Aves > Coraciiformes > Cerylidae > Megaceryle > Megaceryle maxima. The sequence goes on along the minus strand of JANHGN010026795.1, from coordinate 22,193 downwards.
CTTCATAGACTACAGAGACAGCTCTCAAAGCTGAGAAACAAGAAATAATTGACCCCTTGTTATATAGGAATCTCAATGCGCTCAGTTTGCACATGCCAGACATTTAGAAAACAGCTCTATGATTAGATCTTGAGATGCCTACTAGAAAAGGCATAAAGCTTAGTACAGTACAGTAGGTATTTCTCATTTTGATGCAAGAAACCAAACTGACATATTTTGAAATGCCATGTTAACAAAATGTAAAGCAATTTTGTATATGGGAAGGATCATGTCAGTGTCTGTTTAAGGGCAGTGCTGCAAACAATTTCCCACTGCGACAGTGAGCATTAAGTACCAGTGTATTTCTCTATGTCTTAAACTGTTCTGAGGTTTGGCTAACACGAAAAAGCACTTCAGCCTCCTTATCTGTTGTCAGGAAGAGTTTCTGAGACTCTGGAAGGATAATTCTCTGGATTTTTTTTTTTTTTTTTTTTTTTTTTTTTTTTTTGCAAAATCTGAAGTTCCATTAAGCTTTTGTAAAATTTTGCATTGCAAATTAGGACAAGCTGTTGCAGACCTGGAAGTCTGCTAGATTTCACTTCAGAAACTGCTAAATGAGAAGATTTCAAACATTTTTGAAATGAGATGCAGTTTCTGAGCTCCAGGCTTAGTGATTTCTCAAACTCTCTTTCTATTCTAGTCTTAAAGCTAAAGCCTCAAGAACTGAAACTTCTGTGGCAATTCACAGAACTGAAGAATTCAAATGTGGCTGTATATATCAATTTATTTTTCCTCCTTTATATCCAGATATACAATTTCTGTATTGTACCAAAAAGCAGTGATATGTGTATCAAAGCAATACTGTAGAACACATTTGTTTCATGTAAATAGGTATCAACAACTGTAATAGTGATTTAATCTCATTTGGGTGGGGATATGAGGGAAAGTGGAATGTGCATGCATATTGGAAGTGACATGAAAATGTTTTATGTATGTCAAATCATACCTACTTCTTCTGCCAAGCTCCTTATGTTCTGAGACCAGGGATGTAATGCAGCTGCTGTCATGCTGAACACAGGCAGAGCAGGCTGTGCATGGTCACAGCTGCTGTGAAGTGGGGGTTTTCCAATTACAAACTGAGTTACACCTGCTCTGAGTGGTGACCTCTCTTCCTCTTGGTGTTATAGCCAGAATCATTGCATAATATTTTGAAGAACCATTATGGAGATAATAAAACATTGCTGTCCAAAAGCACAGAGGTGCATGTCAAAACTCAGTGCAAGAAATTTGCTTGATCTTGAGGAGTTGCCTTGAATTTTACTGCTCACAGCTACACCTATCTGTGATGGAAGAGTTAGTAGACTGAGAAAAGCAGCTGCTTCTGAGCAGGTTGTGCTCAACTTCCAAGCTGTTTGGTTCTTCTGTATTTGGGGAAATGGGGGTTTATGATACACAGAATGAGTTTTTCTTCCTAACATTAACAATGAGGCATAGCTGAGATTTTTGAAGTGAGGAGACAGGATTCCTGGAATATTTACATGTAGATGTTGTGCCCACATTTGTTTCTCAGGGCAAATGCAGCAGCATTTTGGTAGGCAAAAGACTTTATAGACTTCCTGCCAGTCCTGAGGCTCTAAGCAGACTACCAGTTCAGAGTCTTTATGGATGGCAACTTAGAGAAAACAAATGTGAGCTGCAGTTTTCAGCTGTCTGTCCAGAAAAACAGAAAATTATAGGAAGTATGTAAATTTCAAGAAGATGCAGTGTTTGGGGGCTACCCCTAATGTGTGTTTTGGTTTTTTGTGGGTTTTTTTGTTTGTTGGTTTGGGTTTTTTTATTATTTTCAGCCATTACTGCATATTTCCTCGCCCCAAGTGAATGTAAGTTCTAGGAATTTATTTCACCCCCTGTACCCTTTAGTCCTTTCTTCCCTTATACTTTTCTCTCCCATGGTAGATGGGTTTAACCACACTCTAAAAGTAACGCAGAAAGCAGAGAACAAACTCTTGAGACCAAAACTTGAAAACTAGGGTTTATAAGTCATGAAAGATAAATAATACAGGAGCCTCCAGTCTCATGATTGTGATGGAATAATTATTGGACAAATTATTGCAAAGGCAAAAGAAAGGCAGAGACATCACCTGGTAAACAAAGAGCTTTAATGCTATGGCTTTAAAAGGCATTTCTGTGTGTAAGACTTGAGATTTGCTATGGAATTCTTTCAGAACAAGTATTTAGTTTTAATTAGCAGGGTGGTATCTTGGTAAATGGCATTCTTTGAATTCTTTAGTGGTCATGAAACGCTGAGGCCTTATTAAGGAAGAACAGAGAAAAAGGAGCCACAAGAGATGAGCACAGTTTCCCAATTTCCCAAACTGAACGTTCCAAGCATACAAGTTCATGGTTTTCAACTTTAAAATGTATTGTTAATTGAAAGAACACAATGAATGTTTATGGAAATGCAGTGGCGCATTCAGGGGTGTAGCCCATCTTCTCATGTTGTGGATATGCTGCAACCAGCATTACTCTGTGCTATGTTGCAGCTGTGTAACTCTGTGTCCACCCTCTCCGGCTGCTCAGAGAGTACTTTTTATAGGATTATCTTGGCTGGAACTACCCCATGGTTTTGTGAGTTTATCAATCAAGTAAGTAGAAGGTAGTACTAAACCAACATAAAAGCGTTTGGAGATGCAACAGTGGTTTGCTTCGTATTTTCATCTGACCCAGCTACTTAGCAATAACTGTATGACTCCAGTGTTCTTGTGAAGAATGGATGTTATTTGGTGTGAAGCAGAGACCTGCTACTACAGAGTGTAAATACCTTGTATGATCTTTATATGGGAAATAGAGGTATAATGTATAATAAGCTCCGCTGACTCAGACTGGTGGTCCCTCTAGTTCAATATCCTGTCTCTAGCAGTGTCTATAAGTGGCCAAGGGAAGACTACAAAGTCAGCAGTCTCTTTAGGACACTGCTAAAGTCTTTTAAGGAGACTCCTAAAGGAGTCTACGTTCAATATGCAAAATACTAATAACCCTCTAATAGCTCCCCATAAAGCTGAACCAACTACACACTTAACTGACACACAGTTCCTGTTAATGCAAATATCAGTACAATTCAAAAATACAGTCTTCTGGAATTAACAGATTAATCTGATTGAGTGAAAAAGAAATCATCTCATATTACCTCTAACAGTAACACATTTAGTATTTGCATATGTTTTGCATGAAGGTTGTCAAAGGCATGCAAACTAGAGATTGAGAAAAAAAGTTTCCAAATAGATAGAGATCTTGAAATACAAAAGGTGATACAGACTTGGTCTTTGCTGATACCCAAACTGCATTTAAGCATTTCTCTGTTTAGCTTGCCCCCAAGCTTTCGTAATACCTTCAGAAAACCTTTTCAGACAGTTCATAGAGAAATTCCAGTATCACATTCACTTAGTCCTCGGAAATGAGACTTCTATCACTCATGAGATCTAGTTCTTATGCTATGTATACACTCAAAATACACACTGTAAAATGAATAAATAGCTCTATAACAAACTGTAAGTGGTCACAGATGGCACTGTAGACTTAAAAGGGGTCACGTCTAGTCTTTTTTTTATTTTAATAGGTAAATACTATATTGTATGGTTTATAATTTCAAGATTATTCAAAAGAGCTTAGTCACAGTGAATTCCAATGAGAGATAACAGTCTAAATGCTTAAAAATACCCATTCCATACAGTTACATTTTTTTCCCTCCAGTGCTAATTGTAACAATTGTTTTGGAAGTCTCTGTAATGTGTTCATGTTGGAATCCACTCCTAGAAACAGAAATTTAAAATTATTTTTTATTCTTGAAAAAATGCAGTGACTTTCTGTTAGGGAAGGTAGCATAAACATAAAATCAAATCAATCAATAAATAAATATTGCAGCGACTAGTAAAATCTATGTTTCTAAAGCCTTGTTTGTCTTGCTTATGTCTCCTCACACATTTAAATCTAATAAGCAGTCTGCCCTCCTCCTGCCAACCTCATCTGCCCTATTTCCTTAAATATAAGCAGTTACAAAAGTACTAAAATTACAGAACTATTAAAACTCAACAATGTATAATTAGCATCTGCACAGGAGCATTAACTACATGTACAAACCCAATTATTCCAATAAAAAGACTATTCTATCCTCATAGCCAAAGAAATCATGCTTTTTTATATGCTTAAAGCAAGCCAATCCTGTGCTATGGCTGCATTCCTTATTTTCTGAACTAAGGCTCTTATTTGCCAAATTAGGATTTTAGATCCATTAAGCTGTTAAAACCCATAGCAGTTGCTGATAACAGCATACCTTTAAAATCCTTTTCTTGGTCTTTAGCTGAAATATAGAACAGGACATAACCTATTGAAATAGTCTAAATTTTTGTGGGCAAAGTTTGCAAACTGCTTTTAGAATACAACCACCGCACAAACCAAACCCAGTACATTCAGACCTTCAGCAAGTTTTCGCACAAGCCTGCTTGGGAAACCTTCCCTTTGCTGACACACTGACTTTTCACTAACCTATTCTCAATCCCTATTTTTCTGAGGGCTTTTGCTTTGTTTTGTTTTGGACAGAACTCCTAGTTTAGCAGATCTACTTCCTGAAAAGCTCTCATTATCCCAGTAATTCTACTTCCTTGTAGTGTCCACCTCAGGGAATGAGTGCATTTCAAAGGCTGTTAACCTCCTATTTGCTTTGTCTTATATATGATTTCTTTTTTGTTGTTGTTGTTTTGTTTTGTTTTGTACACAATATTTGCTCTGTTTTCAGGAGTCTATGCCTTAAGAATACTGTGCTTTCATCAGAAAACTTCTGCAAAAGCAATAACATTTTGTACTGATTCAGACAGTAACGATACTATACAGGGAGTGCTGAGCAATGTGCTGAATTTTTCAGCTCAAGGATAGAACACTATGATGGGAAAAGCCATCATAGGTCCATCTGAATAGACTAAGTAAAAAAAAACCCAAAAAGAATTCCTGTGGCATTTGGCTCCCTACCTATGGTTGTAGGATGCAGAACAGGTGCAACACCTCTTCTGAAAGTGCCAGTGAGCTTTGCTAAGAACTTCCCAGTATCATGTCTGTAAATGCAGTACAGATATCTGTCAGAATGACACTTGACTCAGTAGGGCTGATGCTTTCCTTTATGCTTTTGTTGTTTATCTTCAAACATGATTCAACCTCAGATTTTACAGGTCATCTTTTTATGAGAAAGGCATAAAAAAGTCTCTGAGGTGCCGTGACATCATAATTTTGACAAGTGCTTTGACAAGTGCACAAGGGTGTGGTGAAGCAAATAAGTAAATCCTGATACAAAACACATAATCTTGAGCTCTTTTTAGTTTTAAGGGGTTTGTTCCTTTATAAATTCTATTTAAAGTGGAAGCCAAATTGAACCGAGTTTACATAACTCCTGGGCTGGGTTCCTGGACTTCTTCATCTTTCCTGAGTCAAATCTGTTCTGGATGCTTTACTTGTCATATACTTTTCTTGTAGATTTTGAGACCAAGAGTGGAAGGATTTGGAAATTTAGCTTGTTTGACAGTAAGGGTATAAGGAGAAGAAAGAATTCTTCAAAGGGGGAAACAAGTGGGGATTCTCAAAGACACTGAGTAGGTAATCAAAGCAGTCCCGAGAAAGCAGCTGTAGTCCCATGCTGCTAGGTGAAGGCATCTCTACTTTTTCTGCATATTGGTAGCAGGCTGTGTCAGGTCTTTATCATTGAGATTGAACACAGATTTGCAAGGAAACAGGCTGTGTGAATTTGTCAGCGTTCACCGTGTGTAAAACCGTAACATGGTTCCTGACATTTAGCCAAGCAACAGCCCACGTGAGAACTGTGTCTAGGAGGAACAACGCGTGTTTGCAGTCTCAGCTTTGAGTGGGCTTGGCTACTGATTACATCACTTGGCAGATTCCGGAAGGTATGGTATAGCTCTGGAGTCCTGGAGCAGGAGCACAGAAATAGTCATCAGCAAAGAAGATGGTGAGGATCTCTTTTCTTGTTTGATTAATAAAGTTCTAGCTAAGCTTCCTGTAGGAAATTGAGATGCAGGAAAAGAAATATTTCCTTACTCAAAGCTCAATAATTAAGACAAATTTTTCAAATTTGCTTGTTGAAACTTCAAGGGTGCAGTACTAAGAAATGTTAGGAGATCAGGACAAATTGGGAAGCCTGAAGGCTTCAGGGCATTAACAGAAAAGTTAGAAAATTGGAATTTTTTCTCCCTAACATCAGATACGATTTTCTTTCACCAATTCACTTCATGTCTTCTCACATTAACATGATAGAGCTGGGAATTCTTTTTGATGTTTGCTGAGTGTCTAACACAACAGGATCCTGGTATTAATGGATAGTAGGTTCTGCTACAATATATATAAAATAAATTAATAAATAGGAAATTAGGCCCAGCCTTTGGGTGCCAAAGTGTAAAGTCAGATTGTTTGGACTCTTGCATGCACATTCTTAGGAATTAGGTTTCAGGATGAATGAATCTATTCATCTCTCACAAACTTTTAGACACTACTTACCTATGGAACTTTCCAGTATCCTATGAGACTTGCAGGATGTTCTTGATTAAGATAAATTACATTTCTGTGAATGCAGCATATGTTTCTTAGGGCATGTTAAATATTGCTATGGTTAAGTTGAAACGAGGAACAGATACACTGCACTATGTTGTTATTTGCTGTGAAGTGATTTAACAAATGTTTGAACAGCTGCTGCTGAGTAGACCCTGTTGTTATCCATGGTGGAGTAGGGAGAGCTGGTCTTTTGGTTGTTTACAGGAGAAAAGAATCCATCAAAAAATGTTCTGCTTGGATAAAGGACTCTATATAAATGTAATAGAGAGTTAATGTAATTTATGATGAAGTCTGTTAAATCCAGCTTTGCATGTATGGTGAGTTTTACTAAAGATGCATATTTCTGATCTTCCAGAAAAAAGTGACAGTGTTTTGCCTTGGAGAAATGTCAGGACAGTTGCTGGTTTTTAGATTACTTAACAAAATTATTTCAGTTCTAGAAATGACAGTCTCTGCACTATAATTCTAGGTGGAACAAAAAAGTGACAGTCAAGAAGAGTGATCATTTGTAGCAGAAAAAGTGCCGTTGTGTAGATAGCACCATTTGCCATGGAAAGGTTCTGCTCTGCACTAATTTTATCTTGTCAATGAGTTTTGGTAGTAATGTGGTCAGGGAAAGAAATACAGTCTCTATACAGTAATGAATGGTATTAAATGAATGGCTAGTGTTCCTGGCATACTGCAAACTCACCAAGCAGGAAAGGAAAATGAGGGGAGAATGGCTTTTGCTCATAAAACCAGAAACTAGATAACCAGATCCCAAAGATCCCACTTGAACTTTCTGCTTATGGTCTGACTTCTGATAAGAACTAGTTTTTAAGGACAGATTTGACAGTGGGCAGCCACTGTAACAGTGGGCAACTAGTGGTAGTGGAGTCCCGTTCTTCATCTTGCAGAAAAAGGCACCAAATAAAGGCCCTACATTTTAGCATAGTGATGAAATCTTTTGAGTCTGAATGCTCATTTGGGTGCCTCAGTTGTTAATCTTTAAGTATCTGATTGCAGGACTCAGGTTTGCTGAAGAAGACCCAAAAGGTTTGGAAAATGTGGTAAGTTGTTTGCAGGAACTTGTGGTCAGCAAACTTGAATGTCTTGGAGGTGCACAGGGAGAGTGGTCACACAGTGAATCCTTTAGACTGTACCACTGTTCTCACCAGGAAAGGCAAGTGTAGAACAGTCTTAGGAACTAAGTTGCTTTTTTATGGGCTTCATGGAAGGGAGAGTGGAGGTGTGATGACAGGGAGCTGCTAGTGTTTATGCTGTACTTCTTTGGTTGATAAAAGCATTTAACATCTACAGTTAAAAACTTTTAATTTATTGATTTATTTTACTTTGTTCCCCCCCTCCCCTTTAGTTTTACACTACAATGCATTGCATTGCCCTGGCCCCTGAGCAGTTCCTCAGGCTTTTTATAAAGTAAAAAACATCTAGTGGAATATAAAAAGGAGTTTCTTTTATTGAAGAAAAATGCATGCTGAGGTATGCTTGTTGCCAGACTGATGTTACAAGAAAGCAATCCTTTCCAGGAGAGTAAAGAGTGACTGAGGTGCCTTTATTGCAAGGAATGGTATGTAACAATAAAACATTCAGTAGAGTTTATATTGCTGCTACCGTAACTGAGACATTGTATTTAAATAAAATAGCAATGCTTTTATGAGTGCACCCTGTGATATGAGTTATCAGCTAGAAAGAAGGGTTTAACTGGATTTTATTTCTTCTGAAGGATAAAAACTGTCAGATTGTGTACTGATAGCTGCAAGGGTATTCCAGGTAGCTGATCACTGGAGAGTAAGAGGAAGGAGTGGCTGTGGGTGTAGAGACATTGTGCTGCAGCTCCCCTAGTGATACACAATGTGTCTCCTAGTAATTCTGCTTTGGAGGGCAAGCCATCAGAACTTCATGCTGTGAATGACTCATGTTCACCTCAGTAGCCTGGAAAGAGTCAAGGTGTACTCATGCCTCTTGCCATGAAGGCAAGACCATGGTGCATGTCAGGGTGGACTTGAATACAGTCAGCGTGGAAGCTTGTGCTGAAAATCTCTTAATGGTATCCCACTTGTCTAGTGTAAAAATGTCCATGTGTGCTTTTTTGTTCCTCTTTTTTTTTTTTTTTTTTTTTTTTGTAATGTAAGTAAATTCCAAATTGGAAACATAGTGAGATTTGATCTTTGACTTC
>JANHGN010026795.1:0-11542 GCA_024605025.1 Megaceryle maxima | reverse complement strand
ATCATAGGCTTTTTTTTTTTTTTTTTTTTTTTTGTGTTTTTTGATTGTTTGTGGGTTTTTTAAGTTTACTTCCTTTTTTACCTAGGCGGACAACTGTCTTCCAAGCATCAACCTCATATATTTTCTGCACATGATATTAAAAGATGGTTGTTGTTAGTATATTATTGCTCAAGATCCCAGTAAGTAGGTAGTGCCTTGGCTTGTAGGTATACAGAAGTGAGGGGCTATAAAGAATTGTATGGCTATTGAAAGGTGAAAACCAATTAATTATCAGTGTCCCAGCTAAGACATTCCTGACAGAAGTTTCATTTTTGGATGCCTTGACTGACCAGTATGTTGTATCTGACCCTGCTTATGAAATGAGTTTCTCATTTTGGGAATGCCAAAACCAAACAACAGAAATCTGACTTGCCTTTGCCACTCCTATGCTAAGAGCCAGACATATTTGGTGTTCAAGCTGTACAGGAGAATTAAGCAGGTACTTTATTCTAGATAACATGATACTTGCTGGTACATTAACAAGAAACATTAAGTAAGGAAAGGAAAAAGGAAATGTGTGAATCACAGCATTAGTTACTTTGAGGTTTGAAAGACTGTAAGTTTATAAGGTTTTAAGTAAGTCAAGTAAGTAAAAAGGATGAATTGGAAATTGCTGGGAAAGACCCTGATTCCTACATCTTTTATTCCCAGTCTAACTAGGTGGCCTACTGCACCACCACTCCGTCTGTGTATCTCAGAATCGTTTGGTGTTATCCTCTCAACATTCCTGTACAATGCAATCTGATTTTGAAAATGATGAACTAAGAAAGTATGTGATGTGAACAACCAAAGTCACAAAATAAATCTGGGTTTAAGCCAGCCATTCATCTGAGATCCTGCTCCACCAGGAGGACATGCCACGCAGGACATGTCCTGTACTTGTAGTGCCATTGGCATCCACAATTCCAGTTAGGCAGGGTCATCTCTTCAGTGAAAAGGCAGCCTGAGACCTGCACTGCCTTTTCAGTGTCTTCCCTGGAAATGTATTTGCCTTATATTGCTCTTCTTTGAAGACAGATTGGTTTTGGTCAGGCTCTTTCCATAGTTTAGACAGGAGTTATTACATGCTGCAATTTGGGCAGACATATCCAGCCATCTCTGAACTAGCCAGTTACAGCACTCTTAGCTATGTAGCCACAGCACCATGGAATACCATGAAGCTGGGGACTGCTTTCAAATGCACCACTAATAGTGCCTCTGTTAATTCAGACCCACCCAAACGAGTTTCAGTTACTATAGGATGTATGCCCTCACAAATAATTTTTAGGGACGGAGCTGAAATTCCACCAAATGAGGCTCAGCTGCATGATCAGCTGTGCAGGAAGCCAGCAAGGCAGGTTTGTGCAGTGACTGAGCAGCTGCACAGTTGTGATGGTAGCAGAGGATGTCATCTATTTAATTCTCTACCCATATTACAACATTCAGCTACTGCACGAAGGCCAATGTTGCTTTACATCTTTTTGCACCAGCTGCTGCCTCATTCCCTAGCATGTTGTTCACCAGGCAGACCATGCAGTTCCCATCAGAGGGCTTCTCCATCTCAGTCAGCTGCAATCTATCGTAGTCTGCAATCTGTGCTATAAAGCAGGCCCATTTTCCAGGCAGTGTTTACTGAAAACACAGGAGCGTGCCTGGCTCCCTTGGCCATTCCTCCTTCCCTCCCACTCCCTGGCAGGCAGTGTGGCTATGGAGGTCAGGCTGCAGGACTCTCCTTTGAGACAGCATGGAGTGAAATCACCAGCCCGTAAGACCATTAACCCTGACAGGTTTACAGTTGCTTCCTCTGAGGTTCAGAGACTTCATTATGCTTACAGCCAAAGCGGTTGACAGTAGAGCAAACAGTAAGATGATTGAAATCTTCATTAGAGAGAAAACTGGTGCACTAAAGAAAAGAACTGGAATAGGAGAACCCAGTGCAAGCTCAAGGCTTTCAGAGAGATCAGTAATTTAAAATGAAAATTCAAAAAAAGCACATAATGAAAAGGGTCAAACCCAAATAATAAGGGATAATTATGAGGTTGATGTTGCACACATATGGCACTGGAGAGCTGAAAAGAAGAAACTGGATCTTGCTGTAGTTCTTAGTACTAGGAAATGCTCAAATCTTCCATGAAAAAACACATTTGAAATGGTAAATTTCTTGTATTTGCTGCTGTAGGTTAATTATGGCTAAGACACACATATTCTGTAGTTAAACGCCTATTTCTGTAGGGATGCACTGAGTTTGGGGAAGTAGAAACCATCTGGTGCTGCTTTCAGCAGCATTTTTGTTCCGATTTCCTGACAGCTGGGATTGTGGCAAGATAATTATGTACTTTTCTTGAATAAAATATTTCTAGATTTCTTTGTATCTTGTTCTGAACTAATCTTCCCATTTCTATCCATCCTGACAGGTGAGCTGTCTTATTCTAGGGATGAGAACAGTTATATTTATTGTCTTTTTCTTTCTGCATGATCAGACCATCAACTCAACTGACCTATCCCAAATGGCACCCATCAATATCATGTCACACTGTCTTTGGCCACTTTTTAAAAAAAACAAAAAAACCAAAAAAACCCAAACAAACAAAAAAAACCCACCAAAAGTTGGGATTTAGAAGGGGTATACAGGAAGTGGGCTGTATGATTATTTTTTTTCTTGCTAACAGCTCCCTTTTTTGCCTGGTGTTGTCACTAAAGCTCCACACTCTGTTGAAACGGTATTGTAGTGGGGCTGTATTCAGCTTGTAAAAATGTAGGGTGATCTTTTGTTTTAAAGAGAGACTTTTAGGAGCCTACCTTACTCTTGTTAAAGTCTGTGGGCATCCCTGCTTCTCAGTGAAAGCGAGATAAGATTTCAGGTTGCGCCTTTTATTCTACATGTTTTCCTGTGTGTTCAGAAACGTCAGTAATCTCCACTCATGACTAGAGATCATGAAAACTTCTTAAATTTTTAGTCAAATAAGACAAATACATCTCTGTTCTCTCTAGTTATACATTTATACAGTAATCAACAGGACCTTAAAGTTCACAAACTCATTCTTTGTTTCCTTAAATGTTTAACATAGAGGTCAGGAGCAGTGATTGCCAATGGAGATGAACAGCCCCAAGACTGGTCATCTCTCAGCCAGAATGGCCAGGAGCCACTCCATAGTCCCACATGAATGCCAAGGCTGTTTTCTTGTACAGACTTGTCTAATATCTGGTGTTTTAATATCCTTGAGCCCCAGCAGGATATTTTTGCATGTAGTAGTGTGTTTGTATTTTCTATCCAACCTTTCTGGTAACAGCTGAGGAGATGACATGTTTCCTGCTTGGTGTTTTGTTTTCTTGTCAGCCATTTAGCACAAGGAGGAGTACTTGTTCAGAAAAAAAACAACAACCTTAAAATGTGTTCAGCTGTGGCCTGTCACAATTTTGTCTGTGTCGTGTTTCTTGGGCTGCAGTGTGAATACAGACTTGTGTCCTGTCTGTATTTCAGCTCTCAGTTGCCCTAGTTAGGCAGCATTACAGCTTTTAGACATTTCTCTGTCAACAAGAAAAAGAAAACCCCATGCCCTTCTGCATGACTAAAGGAAAAATCTGATAATCTGCTTTGATTTGCAATAGATGTTAACAAAAGGCTCAGGGGAATGTGGAAGCCACAGTGAAAGTTGGTATGAAACTCCAGAATATGGGCTCTTTTAGTTGAGAGAAGCTAAAATAATTAAATATTGATCAAACTTTATATCAGAAGAACTAAGAAGCCTGGTTTTATGCAGTGAACTATTAAAAAAGAGACATTTAGAAGCAATATTGAGAAAAATTATAATTTAAAAATCTAATTACCTACAAAACAAGATCACCGATCTGGAAATAATCTAGTTGGCAAATGCTTTCCAGTTTAAGTACGAGAGGTTTATTCCATTAATTAATTTTTATGTATTGGAAACTTATGTAATATAGCTGAACAGTTTGTTCCTTTCTTGTCAGGAGTTATGATAATAAATGCCAAGAGCTTGAATGTGTAGGTTTTTATCCTCCCTAGAGGGTCTTTCATAATTAAGAACTTCTGGCAACTCTTCTTTCCTTTCTGTTCGAAGCATATTTAGAAAAAATGAAATGGTAACATTTCATTTAAAGAACAAAATGTCTAGAATTCACTCCTATTACTAAAATGATTGGATCCTGAGCAGGATATTGGGATAAAACTCATTTATCATTCCTGTCAACCTTGATAATGTTTGCTTCTTCTGCTAGTCTCTTCTATTTCTTCTTTCTCTGTTTTACAGCATAATGAACTCAAAAGAGTCAAAACTGTAACTTACTTCAGCTAGAAGAAACTTACGACCAGGCAAAGCACTCTACAAACTGCCCCACAGCTCTGAAAATCAATTCACTGATTAAATGATTTGGTATTTTGATTTGGCACAGTTTAACATTTGCCCGCAGTATCTCTGGAAGTCTAGAAAATGAAAACATATACATTATAAGTTATACTGTTTGTATCCAACTTAGTATTTCTGAAATATGAAAGAAGTAATTCTGTGGTTTGGCGTTCTGTTGCATTCAAATTCTGGGGTATGTATGTCCTTTTCAGAAGTTTATTTGTTACAAAACTCCTTATTCAAAATAAAATCACAAGTACCTTCCCGGGAAAGGAAGTTATCTTCCACTTAACACACAGTGTTTCTCGTTCAAGTGGAGCATGAATCATAGGGTCTGCCCTTGCTGTAAGATGATCAAAATGCAGCAAAATGCTGACAGAAATGGAAAACAGTTTGTGAAGTGGTTTGAAGTTTTATGAGGTATTGGAAACATGAATTATTTTGTTAGTGTTTGCTCATTAGAGATCACTACATGTTCTGAAGCTTTTCTGACACACTAAGGTCTTTTAAACGTGGTGAATCCACAGAGGAGGTGCTCGCACACTCAGCTGGCCGCTTGCTCAGTGCAGCCCTGGACACGATAATGCCAATATTGATGCTTGTGTAGCATTTATCAGTACAGGTAGGTTAGGAAGAGCTAAAAACTTTTTCATTTCAATTTCTTTGGATAGTGGAATAGATTGAGGATTCTCAGATCCATTTTTTTTAATGTATTTTATTGTACAGTTTATGTTTTCCCCTGAGATCTGCATTATTTCAGTTTCAAGCTTCCGGATAATCTCCAAGGAGAGAGTGCAGTTATTTTAGAGGAATGGAAAAGACAGATGAATTTGCTTCATATCTTTGCTGTCCAAAATGGTACTTAAAAAAATCAAACTGTGAAAAATGCCCATAATAGACTCTCTGCTCTGTAATTCAGAGGTAAAAGATAAAATATAAGCCTGCTGGCAACTAGATACCTATTTCAGCAGCTTCCGAAGTGTCTCAGAGACAAGTCTGCAAAGATATTTCGTAATATCACTGATAAAGATCATGTAGTATTGAACTGATCTGCAAACATGCAAACACAGACTGAATTTGTGTGTGCCATATTGAGTGCATTCACCTAGATTTGTAAGCAACTGAAAGGATAACTTTTCAAGGATTTTGTCATGAAGTAAAAGGAGTTTATTTCTCAGTCACTGTTTTCCAGTTTTCTTTTATTTTGGTTCTGCTTTGAATTTTTAGTGCATGAAAATGAACAAGATATTATCAAAAATGTATTTGACTTACCCACACAGCCATTACATGACAGAGTTGCAAATAACTAACATTTACAGCTTTAAGGGCTAAGACTTCGTAAAGGTAAGGGTACAAAAGTTGATGCAGCAACTGTGCCTGACTTCCTTTTTCACTGTCAGTGCCTTATTCTAGAATCTGTTGTCACTGACTGCTGATTAACTTATTTAGTTGTTATTTGAAAGTTGGCAAACAAGAATGTTTTCTGAATCTAAAATCAATTATCAGTGTTGAATGAATAGGGTGGTGATGGGAAATGCTTTCTCCATTCAAACAGTAGCTTCAGTCTCCCAGAGCTTGCCTTTAATCCTCCTTAATGTTTTTAAGTTAGCAGCCATTCTGCTGTCTTAGAAACATGGTGACCTTTCACATTTGTGTTAATAACACCTTGGATGTTAATCTACTAAGCCACATGGATGTAGACCATCTTGAAAATGCTTCCTCTTTGGCAGGGCAGAATTAATTTTCACAGGTGAGAAAAGTAGGATCATAAAAAAAACAGGGTAAGGCAGAGAATAAATTAATGGTTTGCTAAGAAAATCTACCTGAAGTTTCAAAGTCTTCTCCCCTCCCTGGCACCCTTGTGAAGGGTCCTATCAACTACATCATTTAATCTGTGACTGGCAGTAATGCCTATACCATCATCATCAAGAATAACCAAGAATTTGGGCTAGTTTTAATTGAATATTCATGGTGTGTAATAAAATACAGGATAATGGGGATGCTGGTTTGGGGGCAGAATTGGGTAAATCTGACAACAACCAATTAAGCTTTTTACAGAAGAGTATGTTGTGTGACTATGATTTATGGGAAGAGGAACCATGGTGTGGAGGGAGTACCTTGGGTGCTGCCTCTTGTGAGCTCTGAAGCAGATACAAACTGTAAGGATCTGCAGCTTAAGGGAAGGAAATCTCTTCTGTGCTTTTCCAGCATCTTGCATAGGTCCCGTCTGTGTCTTCAACCCTGGCACCAAATTCAACTGCTAGGTCTTCCAAAAAGATTAGTAGAACCAATAATAGCTAAATGTCCCTGTTGAAGTCAGATCTGAGATGCTAAATATGTCTGTCAGAATTTTTTTGGAAGAAATGTGAATTTACAGTAAATGCAGCATTGAAAGCAGAAGTATTATTCTCTAATACATTTCTGCACAGATCAGCAGATAAAGCAGATACATAATGCAAGCCTGGCAAGCAGAGGTAGTCTGTCTTAGAGGCATTTCATTAATTTTCCAGGAGTATAAATCAAGGCTACATCATGTTGAATAAAGCATACAATGCTTTTGCTTTCATTTCCAGACTCAGTAATCATTAAGTACAGTGAAAGGACTGTAAGGGAATTAACTTTTTGACCCAGTATTCACCAACAGAAGATCCTGCTAAGAGTGGGAATAGTCTTAATGAGCAGTTTGCAAGAGAAAGATTTATGTATTTTCATTACAGGCAGATTTTGTAAGATTTCTAACTTTGTGGTCTGTGGCTTTGAGCCAGTTACTAAGAAAATAGTAAGACTGACTATGGAGATATATTGCCTTAGATAAATGGAGATGCTATTAGCTCCCACATCTTGGTGTTGAGTTTCTTCTGAATGGCATGTCATCTTGCACTTGCATGAATTTCAAGGGAACCTTTCTCCTCCCGTAAGATCAGCAGAGGTGACATGAGCCTTTCAGAGCTGACGCAGAAAGTAGATGCAAATATGGATGATCATCTGCATTCAACACATTCTAACTCCACAGTTTCAGACTACTGAGTCTGCAAAACACACATTGCTATACAATGGTTTTATTTTTTACTTTGCTCTGGATGCCAGCTGAAAATAATCTATTTAGCTCAATCCGTGATCGGTGCAATCCTTTGCATAGCAAAAGGAGGAAGGGAAAGGTAAAGAGGAGATAATGCACTGCTGTTGTGGTGGAGGATAACTCCTATAGGGTCCTCATCTCAAAGAACAAAAGCTGAGAACATCAAGCAGTTTTAAGCTAGCAAGAGAACTGCCTGGCATGCCTCCTCCATCAGGAATCAGATTTTTGTACGTAGCAGTGCTGTGTCTAGGAAGCTATAAGGCTTCTTAGTCCTCAAAAAATCTAGCTAAGAGTTGGTTGAAATCAGAATATTGCACCTGAATACTGAGTCATGCTTACTATATGCCTATTCCTTTAAGAATTTTGTAGTAAGACCAGTCACATGCCCCTTTAAAAATATAAATTATGTTTAATAAGAGAATTTTTAATAACCTTCTACAATAAAACTGGTCTGCAAAGGTAAAATATATCCAGCTCAAGAATCTTCAGTGGCACTTCAATGAAGTTCCAGGGTGTGGCCACTTTCATGGCCTGACTTATACCTCTGTCTTCTTTAGTGGAATATTCTGTTAACATTGCCAACACAGGCTCAGTAAGGTAGTAGGAAATTAATGTCATTTAGAACAAAAAAAAGGGCAAAATCTTAAGATGAGCTTTATAAAGACCATATTGCCAGTAAGTCCTGGGAAAATGAGTGCATCTGCTTTACTTGATGGCAAATGTAGAAATGTGGGACTTTCTCCTGTGTCTTTTCACAGTGCATTTGGCTTCCTGAATTTGAAGCGAACCCACACCACAAGAGAAAATTCAGGGAATGACTGGAACAGAATCAATGACTTGACTAAATCACTTAAACCAACGTTCCTATGTTCCTCTTTCATGTTAGAGCAAAACAATGTTACAGCTTGAGTTACAATAAATTGCCGCTTAATAAGGCCAGAAGTAAGTAATTTCTTTTCAGTTAATTCCTGTTCAGCTTCCCCAGCTGTAAAACACTTATTAAAGAAAGTTTAGCAGCTGTACTGTTCTCTGAGGCATGAAAAATCTTGATTAAGGTCGCTATACTGGAGTCAATGAAGCTTAAACCTTGATATACTGGGACACGGGGAGGGGCCAAACTAGCTTTATACCCCTCAGTGTTCTGCTGCCCAGTCCACACAGGACTGTTTGTTTTGGACTCTGAAAAGCAGCTTGCCAAACCTCCTGCCTGTAAGATAACCATCACTGTTATCTGTGCCTATCTGCAAGGTTAAGAGCAGCAAGCAAAAAGCTGTGGTCACAGCAGAAAAGGGCAGGATAGTTTAATCAGCCTTTGAGGCTGAGCTTCTGGCATTCCTGTTTTTGACAAAGCAAAATGTGTCTGTTTGGGGGAAAAGATCACTGTAAAGATTTTTAGAATTCCAGTGTTGAATTTGAGGAATACATTTCAGAGGCCTGTTATAGTTGCCGTGATAGCTCGAAGGAAACCTGTGCCTTGCAGTATTACTTAAATCACTACCTGATATATAATTGAATGTAACTTCATTAAAAGTGTTAATGCAAGATGATTAGTGATTGATACTAAGTGATGTGGTGATGAGTCAAGTTCTACTCTGGACCACACTGGTCTTAATAAATTATCTGTCACTGACATAGCCTGGTCTTTCAATTATGTAACAGGACAAAGTTTAGCTGCATGATCTTTTTCTCTAGTTATTAAAGAAATGACTGTTGAGCTCAATATGTAGACAAGTCACTGACATAAACATTAAGTGATTTAGCACAGTATTAATGTAGACCTTGAATTTTAGTTTTTATCTACACCTTTCCTAAGCAAGAAGGCAGGTTTCTTGGTATAATGTCCGGTTTTCCTGGACCAGACTTTGTACTCAACTACAAAATATAACTCTGTGAACAAACCAAAATGAGTAGGAATGACACAGATGGGGTTATATTTGTTTATATAACTGCTGGACTGACCAGCCTGACTTTATGGTATGCTCCATGCAGTTCATTAGGCCTGCTCCAAGTCCACCTGTTCATATCATACCAGCCTGCTTCCATCATGGAAGAGCTGGAGTATTTACACTGTGTAATGCATAAACCTTCCCACCCTTTGGGAGAGGAGGTTTCTCCAGCTGTCATGGCTGTTAGTGAATTGAAAGACTTTACCAAGAAGCTAGATCAGTTATGTTGCCCAATAGACAACAATTATCTCCATAGTTGTTAACCATTATTTTCACAGACAGGTACAGCTGCAAAGCCATCACGATGAACAGGATGTAGATGAAGGTAAAAGCGGCATACTGGTCACATTTGTTATTAGCATGCAGACTGTTAGTATGTGCTGGTTTTACTCCTGGATTTGTTTTTAATTATTTTAATTAGTATACATGCCCTTCCAGTTTTTTGTCTCTCTTAGAAGTATTGATTCCATATGTGTATAAAGAGGTTTGAATAGCATCATGTGACTGAAAGGAATAACCTAGCACCAGGTTGGAATGCCAGCTGCTTCATATACAATGCTATTGCAGTCACTGGATTAACTGAGGTTTTGATTCCCACATTTTAAATGTTAATATTTTTGCCCTTTATTCTGGAGTATGATGTGAAGGACTTGGAATTAGGTCTGAAAAGTGGGGGAGAAGCTTAATATAGAGTTTGATTTTTTGCTTTTGCTCAGTTTTGTTTGTCAGTCCTTGCAACATATGAAACATATTGAACTGCTTTTCCATTTGTTTTCATTTTGTACTTACAATGGAAAGTATTATAGAACACATTCCCACAGGTAATGAACTGCTGTAAATATTCTGATGAAAAATATATAAAATATCTTTTGAATTCTTCACTGTTAAGTGATTTTTCTCATCTCTAATTATAAAATTTAAGATTAAAATAACACTGAAACATTGAGATTAAGTTGGAAGAGATTTCTTTGTAGTGTAAACCCAGAACCTCCTTCTGTAATTCCCAGTCATCAGCTGCTATTGCAAAATATCTTAGCAAGAAAAGAAGAGATAGTAGCTAGACCAAGGACACCTGAGCAAAACACTGATTGGCAGATAGCAGTTATAGAATCCATAATCATGTAAAAACATTTTTTATGATTAATGAAGACTGGTTAATGAGTAACTGGTAAGGAACAGTTCACACCTCTGTATTGTGGTTATTTAGATGTAATTGACTTTAGTGAAATCACATGACTATTACATTCTATTTGTATAACCATGTCATATTTACTAAAAACCACTTGAGTGTTTTTACAAGTTTGTTTCTTGTTTTTATTAAAGGAGAGAGAGGCTGACTCTTCTGAATCCTTGTATACACAGACAGCCTCTGATGTGCATGCCATATTTAGGGAAAGGTTCAGAAAGAATGAGACCGTATGTTTCTGTGAGTGAACACAGCAGCAAATTCAGGTGTTTAGTGTCATGCAACGCATAACAATTTTTTCTGATACAGGTACAAATCGGTGTTTCAATGTATTGCCTTGAGGTTATGGTGTAAAAGATTCAAGGCACTACTGGTTTTGAATGTCGTTCAGATGTTGGGTATTACTGCTGAAGCAACGTCAAAGCGTGGCATTGCAAGAATAAAGTTGTCTTCCTCTGGACTGTCAGCCTGCTGTGTGCTTGTGCATTTTGATTTAACCATACATTATGAAGTGCTGCAGAACAGCTTCTTCCTTGACAGCTTTTGTGGATGAGATCTGCAGCAAAGCAAATGCGTGTGATGGTTAGCTAGGTAACTTTTGTCCTGACCATTCCTTTACTCTTACTTAATTTATTGTTTTGTTGCTGACATCTATTTAGTGATTTGCTATTCTGACATGTACAAGTCCCCTAGATCATCTTACTTGCAAAAGTCATCAGCAGTTAGAGATCATGATAACCTAGCAGTTCTGCAGTTGCAACTTGTAAGGCATATAGTCATGTTCTCACGTATTTACTGATCCAGCTACCTTATATTTTGACTACAAATGAATTCCACCAAGGATGGAATTCCCAGCTGTATATATCTGCATCAAAGCAAAAGATAAAAAAGGGGGAAAAAAAAGGTAAAAATTAAAAAAAATAAAATCAAATAATAAAAAAAAAAA
>JANHGN010026794.1:29547-48058 GCA_024605025.1 Megaceryle maxima | reverse complement strand
GCTCTGAGCAACCTGCTCTAGTTGAGGATGTCCCTGCTCTCAGCAGGGGGGTTGGACTAGATGACCTCTAGAGCTCCCTTCCCATCCAGACATTTCCATGATCCTACGAGTACTGTAGTCATATTTTTGCATAGTCTTTATACCAGGAGGTGAAAGGGCAGCACTCAAAAAAACCCCATCTCCTTTGCCTAATGAATTGCTGTTTTGATTACCACCTTTACCCTTAAGTGTAGCGCTGATGTGAACTCTGGAAACCTATAAGTTTAACTTTTCTTATGGAGAAAACCAATTTGAATCACAAATTAAGTCATTTCAGGAAATGCAAGGAGGGTCTAATCTTAACATACAAACTCTGAGATGGTTTGTTGCAGTGTTGGAATGAGTAGCCACATTATTTCTCCAAACAGTTGCTTTTACAAATCAAATCCTGGGATATTAACCATGAAGCTAACAGGATTTTCAAGTATTAAGCAGGACCTCAACCCCTTTTAGGATCTGATCTTGATAGATAAGGCTGTTCTGAAGAACCTAGGTGTCCACAGTTGATACTTTTAAGTATTAAATATAGCAAATTTATCAGGGATTTACATGTTTAACTCATCATTTAGCTGCTTAAATAGAGCCATAACAGATTCAGGGAGCTAGCTTCAGATAGCCCAGTCTGAAAACTACTTCTAATACCTACTTCCTGAATCTTCAAACCCAGGCTTATTGCAAACAGCTTTACATTTTCCGATTTCTTTCAACTATAAGGAACTTCTGTCACCCCTTCTTGTTCTACAACAGGCAGGATCTTGATGTATCCTAAGGAGATGACACTATTTGAGGCATAAAACCTGAGCTCACATTAGAAATAGATTGTGAGGTTACTTGTGCAGTTAAAAACTGGTCTGATACTGCCAATCTAATGCCTAAAAGACAGAAGGTCTAGAAAGGTCCATAAAAATTTCTTATCTGCTTTAAAACTTTAAAGAAATAATTCTTTGTGCTCTGCTCCTACTTCAACTGGCTAGTAGACTTCTGGCCTGTTACAGACATAGTCTATAAATGTAAACCAATAATCCTGACTCAAATTCCAGAATCTGAGGATGCATTTCTGTTACCTGAATGCTCAATTATGTGCACTATCTAAAAACCGCTAAACTGTCTGGAAAATGGTGTAAATTAAGTTAGGAACCTCTCTTAGGTTTCATTTTATTCTTGGTCAGCCTAAAGTAAGATTAAATAAGGAAGCTAGACCTCTATTCCCAGTAACAAATAGCCATCGAATTATCCTAGCATGCAAATTCAGAGGGAGTAATTAAATAATTATTCACACCTATAGCACTGGATGACAGAGTCCAGGTGTCTAAGCTTAACCTACAAAAAGTAGGGCCACCCTTCCTCCCTTGGAAGGAGGGATGTGGAAGCCCACAGACAGGCCCAATGGAGAAGCCAGGATCATCTGCAGGAGCCACGGGAATTCAGGAGAGTTTGAGGATGCAGAACTCTCATTATGCCACAGAGCTGCTGCATCTGCTAAGTACTGGGCTGGAGGGGGAGGCAAATGGTAGTAGAAAAGCTCACCAGTTAATTCTTTCCTTCTCCTGGAAATCCACAGCAGTCAAACTACACAGGGTAGCTCAGCAAACTGGGTCATGGGAGGAAGATAGAATTTGTTTTCTTCCTCTATCTTATTGAAATTCAGATCCTCCATACCTTAATGAAATGAAGTGCTGTTCTTATCAAATCCCCTTCTACCAATGCTATTAGAAATGGCTTTTCTTCCTCAGTTTCCACACTGAGGGTGACTTATGCCTCTCTGACAATGTCTCCTTGTGTACTGTACATGGTAACATCCAATGTGCTTAACCTTTACCATCTCGCATTATGAGTCAGCCAGGATTACTACTGAAGATGATTAATAAAACCCAAAATCCTTAATTAAGGTTTTAGTCGCTGGGAGAGATAAAACAGCCTGTACATCTGATTCTCTCTTTGTGAAAGGAAACAGCAGAAAAATTTCAGCTGCTCCTTTAAGGTGACACTTGGAACTGGAGCCAAATAAAAGCCTTCCTTCCACTAACAGCACACAGCAACTCCTGCTGTTGCAAGGCTAAATTTACATTACCACAACTGGGGCTGGGGGAAGGTTTAAAGCAACGTCCATTGCACAGCAGCAGCTTACAAACTTCATCTTGAATTAAAATAACAACAAAACGCCACGTTCCTCTGAGAAGACTGGATACAGAAGGCTCTGCTTCCAGCTCATGAAGAGTTGCTGGGTAAAAGGGCCTTCATACTGACTTTGCAAGTGTGATTATCATAGGCAGATGATCAGGGGTCAGCTCCCAGGCACATGATGGGAATGGAAAACAGTCAAGTGAAGAAGCTGTCATTAAAGTGAGCGGTGGAAATATTTAAAAGGAAAAAATGTTGAACAGAGCTGTTCAGTAGCACTGAATCCATTATCTAATAGCTTCTAACACACTCACCAAGCCATACTCCTGGGACCAACAGCAATACATACAGGCTTCACACCCACACTCCAGATTCTCTGCAAGGTCTCAAGGCACAGGAACTCAATTTTTACATCACCTTTAAAATTGGAATAATAATCTATCCTTGAAAGCCTCACTTATAGGCTGATGAGTATAAGGGTGTCTAGCAGGGGCTTAAAAAGAAAAAAGAAGGACATTTTATTCTACAGAATTTACTCTAGCCATAGTCTCATTGTTGCAAGCACAACCAGTTAACTTACAAAATCTCACTACTCCTTCCTTGTATTAGACAATTATCTGCTAAATGCTCCAATTACCTCCTCTCACTCATATTTGAAAAACTGCACTATCACAGCACAACTGGCAATGACAGAAAAGCACAAAGAACATCTTTTGCTTAAGCTTCATGTAAAAGGAGGAACAGAATCCCAGGGAAGAAGTAAGTGGTGTAAAAGCAGCATGTCTCAGTTAAAACAGTGCAAACACAAGGCTATAAAATACAAGGATGTTGAAGATTTCAGACTGAGCAAAAGAAGGAATCTTCCCAACCCTAACGGCAGCATCAGGTATGGTATAAAGGTGAAGCGATGACCTGTCTCACTGCTATGTGATCTGCAGTATATACAATCTACTCTGAGATCATCGGGCCAATTACCACTATGTCATCTTAAGAAGGATGATAGCTTTGATTCTTGCTGTTAGTAACATTTATCCATATAGAAACTTGAACATTTTTACTCCCTTGACTTTGCCAGATAGCAGTGCAGGAGCACAGCACATGGAGAACGTGATCCTTCATGTTGTTTTATGTATGCCTAAGCACAGAAGACTTTATGACTGCTAGAGTGGGCTTTACAGATCTTTGATTTATTGACTTGAGGAACAATAACTCTTATATCAGCTGCTTTACTTTCCACAGTTTCCTAAGATAGTTGTTTTGCACTGAGAGAGAAACAAACAAAATTATCAGCTCACTAACACTGATATTCCCTCTTCTTCACAGTTCAACGACATTGGTGTTTTTGAAACAGTCTGGCAAGTCAAATTCTACAACTACCACAAACGGGATCATTGCCAATGGGGAAACAGTTTTGGCAGCATTGAGTACGAATGCAAACCAAACGAAACACGCAGTCTTATGTGGATCAATAAAGAGACCTTCCACTGAAGAGATGTGAAACCAATACCGCTGGACAATCTCCCTAAAGAAAAATCTACCTTTTCAAACCAGCAAAAAGCCTTAACAAAAGGCATCCCGTAACGTTGCTTTGTTCCACAAGGTTCTGACAACTATGTTGTGTATACAGGTGGTGCCACTAAAATCTTTGCCTATTATTGTATTTTACGTTTACCATGGCATCTGCAACAATCTTTATCTGTCACCCTGAGAGTTCTGAGAAGTTCACGGTAAAGAATATTTGATAGCTGGGTAGAAAGTCATACCATCATAATACAGATATAAGTATTTGGATCATTCCCACTAAATGGTTCCACTAGACATAACTTGTGAAGTGTTTTGCTTTGTTGCTTAGAATTTGGACGCAACATCATATTGGTGATTTCTGTATTTATATTTGTGTTTGCTCCCCAGTTGGTGTGCTCCTTTGAGCATTTTGTCGTACATGTCATCCCAGTGGACAACAAAAAGTGCAAATTATGGATATTTGTAAGTCTAGCTAAATGGCAGCTACTGCACTGTTGATATTGTGCTTTCATACCACGGGATTTGGAAACTCATTCTCCCTTTTGTTAAGTGGTGTAAGAAATTCTGTGAAATTTGCTGATTTACTAAATCTCTCAGAATAGGATTCTTTGTTGTTAAGTTTCCTAGTCTCTGAAATAGCTTTAGGAAATGGTATAAAATGTGCTAACCTGAACAAAGGAAAAGCAATAAATCAAGTTGTGGTATCAAAAACATCTAACAACATGACTAATACCTATCTTAAGATCATATAATATTCTTAAGAGATACAGCAGCCATACTTTAGTTCTTAGAGTTCTGATAGCAGTCTCTGTTTTGCTTTCAATAACACATTGCTCAAATCAGTGAAATCCTACAAATCAACTTTTTCATCCTGACCATTATATTATACCAAAATCACCAGGATTTCTGACCAACAAACACTCATCAGTGTGAAGAGTGCAGATCCCAGTGCATGTTCATACATGCATTGCACTCTTTCAAATAAATATAAGCGTGTAAACATTTGCATGGTTATAATCAAAGGTGCTACGTAAACACTAGATCAGTGTTTAAAACACAGACAACAAAAAACAAACGTGTCTTTTCTTATTTTTTTCTTCAGTAAATAAAGCAGGGAAACAACCACACTGTCCCATCCCCAACTTGGGCTAAAGGTAAGATGTCAGTTCTTGCATATCTGTTATTCCCTTTGTGAATAATTTGTAAATTGTGTCGTAAATGGTAACCATGACTTTTGATCTTTATAATAAAGGACTTAAACAATTTCTTCTCTAGTATGACTATCTAAATGAGCTGAAAATACTGTATCAAAAAAGGCAGTAGTTTTAGAAAGTCAGCGGTAACACTCAACAGAGCTCTCTGATAAAAATTCAACCGCATTTTGTTGCGCTAACATATCATGGAAAGGGGAGATTTAGGACAGAAGTGAAATACCTGAGAAATATTTTCATCCACTGAGTTACTGATTGAAAAACTTGACTTTTTGCAGATTCCTACAGACAAAAGAGCCTGACAGTAGCACTGCTGTCAGGCACTACGGGAACAGTGAGCTAGCCAGCTGCATCTCTGCTCAGAGGTAGTATTACACAGGCACGCTTCCCTGCAATGAAATTCTGGAGATAATCTTTGTCTGCGTTAACCTTTTTCCTAGGCTCTTCCTACGCTACAGAAAGAATTCTTCAAAATGAAAAAGCAACTGAACAAATTCAAATGAAAACTATATTTCAGACAGAAGTGTTATGGCCAGCACTTCAGCAGAAATTTCTAGATAACAGCCTTCAATGATACCAAGCTTCCAGCCGCCAATCCATTCCACATCTGTACTGCTAGAACACAATTTTCTTCTGCAACAGTTGGCAAACTTTATTTTGTTTGGCCATATGAACTGGAATCACATCAGCAAGAAATATGTAGGATTCATCAGTTAGCAGAGAAATCTGTCCTATTAAAATTAAAATGTGTAAGGCAGGCTGAACTTTAGGTTCAGCTTCTGTGAAATCCTTGGCCCATGATGTCCTAGCCCTCCAGCACTTAAGAAATGTTAAAATGAATTAACCAGCTTATTTGGGCACAGGAGGGCTGTTATTCTCAGATAGCTGGAAGCACCCCTTTTCCAGGATAAATACTCCTGTTCAGATTAATGCCAAATAGGGCAGCAATTTGCTCACATCCCAGCAAGCCCTGTAACAATTCAGATGAAACTTAGTTCAGAGGGTGTTCAAGAAAGTGCCTGCAGATAGAGCAAGTTGCTTTTAATAGGAAGGAAGGAAAGATCAACTGTGTTGGGCAGTCTCCATATCCTGATACTGAACATTGCTGCCCACAGCACAGCAGCGCTTTCACAGACTGTGGCAGTGATAAAAAGGATGAGGACTGATTAACAGCTTATCATGGGGAAGGTGTAAATGGCATTTATCAGCAGCTAGTATAGCCTTCTCTCCTAGATGAGGTTTAAGCATACAGAAATGTGGCTTGGTAGCCTTGCATTAAAAGAACCAAAAACTCAGAAATGGAATCTAGAATCAAAACAGAATCTTCTATAATGTAAAAAGAATCTTCTATAATCAAAACAATCTATAATCGAAACAGAAGATTACTCATGTGGTGTTTGTTGAGCGTTCGTCCCACCACGGATGACAGCGCCAATGCTCTGCACGGGTAAAGCAAAATACTCCCATCGATTTCCCCTTGCTAACACAAGCAAACATCTGCTGCTCCTAGTAGAAGACCCAAGACTTCAGCAGTTCTCTGAAAGTAATATTTTGAATTTCTTTCATCCAGGACAACTCTGGTAAATATTCATAAAGCTTGAGTCACAACAAAACTGTTGCAGTGACAGTTTGATGCATTATTCAATCAGCAGCATTTAATCTCCAGCCAAGTTTGTTCTTTACACACCTTTTTTTCTAATTAGTATTCCCATTTTTGTACAGAACAGGACACAACACACAACTTAAATACATTTATTTTGATCCATTACAATGTCAGAAAATGCTGACAATGTGTCAATCCCTCTGAAACCATAAAACACTCTGAAGGTTTTACATGAGACTTCAATATTTTTCTCATGAAGCATCCAGCTTTCATTTTCATAAGAAGGAGTGAAACAAACGTGCCAACTCTGAGAGAGTCACCTTTTCATCTATATTTAGGTAGCAGTTTGCACTTGCAGACTGCTGAGTAAAAGGATGCAAGAGTAAGTTGTTAGTAATGATCATTACAGTTGCGATCCTGCATAGGGCTTGCATGAGATGATTAGAATTTACACAAGCCTTTGTGTTTAATGCAGCTACTACAGGCTTTAGTACCTACTATCTGACTGTATCTGAGAAGACATACTACTAGTAAAGCCTTCATGTCCTACCAACACAAGTTAGAGAAGTTCCACTGGCTTCAGCTGAGGCTCTGCCAATTGTTTTGCAAATGCAGAGTGCTCCTTAGCGATCCAGACTAGCAAAGTATCAGAAAAACCTTGTTCCTTATATTATTCCTGTAGAAGATGTAAATGAAACTGCTCTACAACAAAGCTGTAAGTGCTGTAATACTAGGCTTTTGCATGCCAGTGAAAGGATTGATATCCCTGGTCACTCCCTGGTTGATGCACAGAAATTTTCCATCTTATTAGCTGTACTTGTATTCTTTTCTTAGCCTCACTTGCAGAGTTTAGTTACTTGTTGGGTAGAGTTGATAATGAAATGTTTTGAAGCCTGGGACTTCTCGCCTGGCAAAGATGAGACAGGCCTTGAAGTGGTTCGTTAAGCCAGAGCACCCTGATAACAGGGACACGAGGCTTCAAGAAAAGCACAAATGAGGACACCAGTGTCAAGATAAGCACCAGTAAGAATTTAAACTGATCTTCTTGAAGCCTTCCAGGGCCTCAGGATGGCTGAGCTAACCCCGTGGCCATGTATGGGCAAAGGAAGCCCAGAGTTCAACTAGGAACAGTGCGAGGAAGACTATGAATGACCACCAGAGGAGGAAAAGACCCTAACCCTAATTTTATTACGCATGCTCGGATTATGTAAATGAATTCCAGGAACTCATTAGAGTAAGACTGCCCTTTCCAGGAAATCTGATGAATATGTCTGGGTTTTGTGTCCATTAGATGGTGTGTTTTGATGATTCATTGGAGCACCTACAGAGGAGAATCCTCAGCACTGCAATAAACAATGCCTGCTTAAGAACAACTCCGTTGTTATTGGGTATTTCCCTCAGAATCCTCACCCAGCCACGACCAGCCTCCCACGTCAGAGAGGAGGTTTGGAAGCTGCAAATTTTCTTTCACCAGCAGAGGTGGGTTTCCACTTGGTTAAGAGCATCTGCCTCACTTGTTATGTAAAATGTTGCTGCTGCAAAGTTCTAGAGTCTCCCCCTAAAGCTTTGATTAAATAAGGACGTGGCACATTGTAAATGCTAATCCCTGAGACCTGAAACAAGTGCTGCAGCTTTCAGAACTCAAAGCATCAGAGCATTGCCTTAATAGCTATGTCAACCATGAAGCACAAAACAGCAGTATAATGAGTCTTACAGCATTCCTGGTTTGCCTTTGCTCTACAGAGAGTGATGACTGGAAAGTCCCCTTAGGGCAGCTGATACGATTTTTGGCTAGAAGAGACAGGAACTCCTGCCCATAGGCCTACTCTGCTGCAAGATTGGCAGCTTTCACCAGCATTCCCCGGACTGCTTCCTTTTCCCTGAGACCAGCATGTAAGGCTTCAAATCTCTGTGAGCTCTGGCCTTAGGAAGACAAGGCTGCATCCACTCAGGAAGAGCCAAACCAGTCTTCTCTGCATCGTTTTCTCTGTCCCTATCTCAAAGTTGTTGATTATTTCTCTTATTAGTCGACACCGCTTTGTTCTGTGCACTCAGGAAGGATAATTCCATGACTGACCTTATACATTTCATACAATCCTTCCCTGCCTCTTCCCGCAGAAGAAATTCACAGGGATTCCAACTATAAATCAGAAGAAAATTGCCAGCTACCAAAAAAAAATATAAAGCAAGCACCGCTGATGGCCAGTGGTGGAGGTCCTGCAGCATCTACCATTAGAGTACTGGAGATCTCAGACTGTTTCCATGGTGCTCTAACACTCACTGAATTTATCCTTATGATAAAATACACACAAGTGAAGAATCTTAAGTTTTTGCAAGTCCTCCCACTGCAATCATTGGAGCTTTATAATCTTTTGACCTGCGGGGAGTTGTACCACTCAGGTATGAGTGCATATGCACAAACAGAACTCCACTGGATACAAGGCTTAAAAGCAGTGACAGCTTTTCCATCAATGTTATGCCAGAAATCTTAAATTAAAAGGATAATTCATAACAGCACATCTGCATTGACAAAATGTAAGGCTTTGATACCCTTGTTTTCCCTAATTTGGGGACTAACTTGAGTCTCAGTGCTGCCTACACAAGTACTTCATGTGCTATCCATAACAGCTCCTGTTTCCCCCCCTAGTCCCTTTATCCCAAATAGCAAAAAATAGCCTGGGATGCCATCTGATAACTTCTGCAGCCTTTGAACAATCCTGAGAGCAGCAAGAATAAACTATCAGCTGAGGGTGATGATAAAGGCAAGAACCATATGACTGTTTTGGAGGTAAGAAGGGCCTTCTGCTCATTCTCAGCACAGTAACTGCAAGGTTAGGTGCCATCTTGCTATTATGGGAGTGACTGTGATAAAGGCATCAATAACATATCTACATTAAGCTACAGGGATCAAGTGTTCTCAGAAGCTTGAGCTGAATCTTTCTGAGTTTAATGTGAACCACAGAGGGCCTCATCTGCAAAGAAGTGGCAGCAGCATGCAACAGAATTGCAACATATACTATTTTCTGACTATGATGGCACTTTTCTGCTCAGTCTACGTTGCTATGCCAACAAATTCACCTAAGGTACTTCCACATGTCAGATTTACTGTAGAAAACAGGCCCCCAGACAATTCAGTGTACAGAATATACTGTCTAAAATTGGTGCTTTTTTGTTATTTTGGTTGGTTTGAGTTTGTTTTTCTTTTATTTGTATGTGTGTTTGTTTTTAGTTAACTCTATTATTTTTACTTCAGACTTCAGAGACATCTCTGCCTAAATACTACAAGCAAGCTAAGAAAATGCAAGAAATACCACTGTGTGAAAATACAACTGCAGTCATGCTTGTTCTGTATGGAAACTATGGGACTGCACTACTGCAAGATTTAAAGGTATTAAAACAAACAAAAATGGCTTCATGTGTCTTTCAGAGACTGAACACTATTCAGGAGGCTTGCAACGTTTTGTCTATCAGAACAAGGCAAATAATCACATTTACATATGACTATTATTATTAATTTTCAAATGCACGATGCTTACACTGAACTTTGCTACCCTTGAGGCAGATGGTTAAGAAACCAAAGAAAAAGCATCAAATGTACTCCTGGTACAAAGTTTAACCAAAACATACTAATGGAGCTAACATGAGGGACAAATTTGCCCCAATATGGCAAAAATGTGTATTAACTGCCCTCATTTAAAACATAACTGTAAGCTGTTGGGGTTTTTTGTGGTTTTTTTTTTTTTTCCTTTTCTGTTTTTAAAAGAAATCCAGCTGTCAATTCTTAGTTCCTCCTTCTTCTGCCCTGCAATACCAGTAGCAGCAGCCCTCAAGCACAAATGAGCAAGCAAAGAATGAATGCTGCCAAATATTTAGCTCCAGAACTGAGATATGATCCAAACAGCACAGGAAAGGGACATTATTAGCCACCCTGTCAGTCTTTCTATAGCCTTTACTCTTGGAGAAGCACAACTAGGACAGGTAAGTACATGGGGGTTTTTTTCATGTGCTCCATTCTACAAATCCGTGAGTGATCACACCTTACCTGAGACTCCAGCTTCTGTCCAGATAGCTAAAGGGAAAAGAGTAGAGAGGCATAAGCTTGGAGTTATGGTGCTGTAGAAACAGCAAGAGAAGCAGGAGAATCATATTTAAAGACAGTAAGCTTTTGGCCCACAGGTAGCAGGAGCAATAGTCACTAGGAGTCTTCATAGGAAAATGTAACAATACTAGAGAACTACTCCCCCAACATACAAAAATTCTTTTGTTAGTCTTCACCTAGGTTACCCCTAATACTCCTTCCAGGTTCTGCTAGAAAGACTGCTCCTAAAAATCTCTTGGTAAGTAGCTTTAAGCTTCTGGCTCACTACGCTCAGTGTCAGTAACTTGCCACAGATTTCACACCAACAACAAAAATTTCAGATCTCACTAGAGCAGTGAGTAGTTGCTAGTGAATACTGTCAGAGCTTATCTACCATTCCTTAACATCCTGTCTCCTCTTTCATCCATAATAGAGACAGAAAAGACTTTCTCTTCTCTCACCATTTACTGTTCAACCTATTACTCATTTGCTTTGAAGGCTCTGTGGTAAGTAGCTATTAACAACACTTGTATGGTCACCAGTCATTATAACTTTTAATGTCATAATCCAAGGGAGTGGGGGAAGTAGCATTATACTCCATAAAATTGGATAGGCAAGGAAGCCCTTATACCACCTACGCAGAGAGCATAACCAACTGAGAACATCAATACCCTGTGAGCAGCACCACGCAGAGATACTAGGAGGGATTCGCAGCAGAAATTGGCACAGCTCAGCCAGGCAGGATTCATTGGTCTGATTTTGTGCCACTTCCTACTCTGGTTCAAGCAGCAGCACTGCAGTCTTTGAGCTGCATTCCCCTGAAGCACAGCTACAACAAAAACGAACAAGTAGCTAAGGGGATCAGAAAGCATTTCTTAGTTCCCAGGTCATGGTCATGCCCTGTCTGAATCCAAAGTCAACACCAAGGTAAAATGTGGACGTGCAGAAGCCTCCTTCCTCCAACTGCTGCAACATCCTATGCTCCCACAGAAGTCAAATTTCAGTGAACAGTCCAGAAGTATATCAAGACTGAGGGACTTGGTATGTTCTTCCAGATAAGTCTGGATGGAGCACAGGTTTTAAACTATATCACACCATGGCCAGGCAAGCCTCCTAGCAACTATCTCACCCATCTTTACTCTAATAAAGATACCTAAATCCAGACATTAACCACGTTAGCATGTGAGCCTTCGCACCTGCTCTGCCACTACTGATTCTCTAGAAGATCAGACTATGAAGAGGACAACATCATGGGAGAAGAGGCACAGATTCTTCCTGTTTAGCACACATTACTTGTTTTCATTTCTCTGGCCCCAATGAAAAGACAAATCTGTTTAGCAATCCACATTCTGACAAGTACTTCATGCAACTTACACTTGGCTGTCCAAAGTGATTATTTCTGGAGAAGGCATAATTTTTTTTTACACTGTTCTCCCTACAGAAAGGGTTTTCTCTGTCAAGACTGTGTAAAGTAGCCCAGGAAAAGCCATAGGCAAATTTCACCGTCACTGTTCCTGTTTGCTTCTCTGAAAGCCTGTACTCATCTTCTAAAAGAAGATTTTTCAGATTCTTTATTTCTGCACGCTTCATATAACGATGTAAGTTAATAATTTGTGCAGACAAAGAATGCAATTACTTAAATAGCCATCTCATTTTCTTTTACATCTGTTTAAAAAAACATTTTTCTGCAAAGAAAGATGACAACTACATATATGTATGGTCACACACAAAACGTTTTAATGTGCTGAACATTTTAAAGATTATTCACAAATAAAAAAGGCCAAGCCTCAAGTTAATAGCAAGTTCATTTGTCAAATCCAGGAAATGTTTCTCCTTTACATTTGCATTACAAGTGTCATGCAAAGACTTTCCCTTCCACAAGATTCAAGCTTGTTTCACTTCACATTTTATTTAATACTGGATAGATTCAAATGAGGAGAAAAAAGGTGGAAATTATTTTAGTTCATCTCTTTCTTACCTTCTAGGCTTTTATTAGGAAGTCATAGAAATGAAAGATTACATGAGGTAATGGTCCTTAGGATGCTGCGAGAAGACCAGGCTGACTCTGTCATATCTCAGGTCAGTTACAAGTTACCTGCTGTGCAGCCCCTTCCATGCAGAATTCCCAGAGGAGGACAAGGCTTTAATGCAATCTCCATCAGAGAATCCAGACCAGTGCTTTAAATTACTGCAAAAACAACAGTTCTCTGCAATTTTGTTTCATCCGTGGTTTCAAACAAGACTTCATTTAAAGTGAGCAGGTACAAATTATTAGTCATTACAGTCAAGAAGACATGTGCAGCTCTGCTAAGTTTTTTCCTCTGTATTTTATCATTATTTCAAATTCCACAGCTCCAGCAAGAGCAAATTAACTGCTGAGGATGTGGGGATTTGAAGCAATGTTCTTCCAGCTCACAGTTGCTTCACAAAACTCACGTCCATGTGAATGCTAAAAACACAGTGAAACATATACTACTAAGAACAGAAGTAAAGTATATCACAATGAACTGGGGAACTTGCAGAGAGTAATTTCCTGTGCATCTCCAGTGGACTTTCTGGCATTTTAATATTATAGTTCAAGTCCTATTGCAGCCCCTCTGTCATCCTGGATGCTAATTTCAACCACTGTACTCTGTTCAGATATCTAATTTCGTAAAACTTGAAGCAACTCAGTATGGGACCTCAGCCTCTTTCAATTTTCATTAAAAATGTTTAATATTGGGCGGAGGGGGTGCAGAGGTAGAAGAAGAATGAGAAGACAAAACATGCCCAGTGCAAGCTTCAATTTCTAAGAAGCAAGGCGAGAATTTCCACAGGAGAAAAAACAGCAATCAAAAATACTCCAGGCAATCACTAGATGGCGCTCTTAAGAGGAAATATGTATCATGTAGGAACTTGAAAAACCCAGAAACCATCTGTAAGCCACACGAAAAAGAATCCCCACCTCATCTGTAACCATGTAGGCCTCTTCTCCTCCTCCCACACTGCAGTCTTGTAGAATTTAGTGCAAGTACTTACAACACAAGAGGGACTCTGCTATTGCAGAGTTTCTTTTCATTCAAACTGGTACCTGTAGAGCAGCAGCCACTTAGTGCTCTGTCGTCCAGAAAGATTAGAGACAGACAGTACTGAACCTCAACTGGTAGGGCACTTCCACCGGTATTCCTCATTCTCCTGACTTTAGCTTTTGTTGTGTGCAGCCTCATGAGAGGTTTCTGCTTCCCCACAAGTGCAGGAGCTTGCATTTCTTGCACATGAACAATCATTAACAACTACTCACTCAAGCTAGAGCACCTTCACTGTTCTTATATCTGAGGGTACTACTGCCTTAACAGAGAGAACTCCGAACCCTGTCAAAATAAGCAGGTATACCATAAATTTCTAAAGACAGAACCAAAGCCCACTTTACCACTACACAGCACAAAGAACATGCCAAATCACTTGCTTTTTGTAACCAAAGTTATGCCCGTGTTGCTGCATGCCACACACCAGAACCCAGCTAGCTCTGAACAAGATCGTAATTTAGCAACAAGTTCACCACTAGCAATGTGCCCTTGTGACCAAGAAGGCTGATTAAGAACAGCATATCCAAGAAGGTTCTCCCCAACTCTATTCTGCCCTAGTGAGGCCACATCTGGAACACTGTGTCCAGTTCCAGGCTCCCCAGTTCAAGAGAGAAAGGGAACTACCGGAGAGAGTCTAACAGAGAGCTACAAAGATGCTGAGGGGTCAGGAGCATCTCACAAGGAGAAGCTGAGACACCTTTCAGGCTGTTTAGCCTGAAGAAAACAGAGGGGATCTTATCAATGCTTATCAATATCTAAAGGGTGGGTGTCAAGAGGATGAGGCCAGTCCCTTTTCAGTGGTGCCCAGGAACAGTACAAGGGACAACGGGCACAAATTAGAACACAGGAAGTTTCACCTCAACATGAGAAAAAGCTTCTTTCCTGTGAGGGTGACAGAGACTGAAACAGGCTGCCCAGAGAGGCTGTGAAGTCTCCTCTGGAGATACTCAAAACTGACCTGGATGCAAGCCTGTGCAACCTGCTTCAGGCAAACCTGCTTAAGCAGGGGGATTAGACTAGATGATCCCCAGAGGTCCCTTCCAACCCCTATCATTCTGTGATTTTGCCAGTTAAGAGGACCCCAATACCCAATCTCAACACAGTGTTTTTCTGCAGTGGGTCAGCACTCTGTGCTCAGTCCTCTACCCAGTAATGAATCTGATTTAGTAAATTTAAATCTCCACTGTAATGCTAAATGATCTGCCTCTCCTCCCTCCCTCCAAAGTGCTCCATTCTCAGGGGAATAACATTAGCATTTATGGAAGTAAATGCCTCAGGGTTTTGCTAATGAGCTAGAGCCTTCCACCTTCAGATCACAGTATAAATTCTATTCAGTTTAAAGGTAAAAAATACTGTTTCTAACAGAAATCTGGTATCAACTTGAGTTCTAGTTCCAGCTCCTCCATCACAAAATCATCTTTATGCTTCCTGCACAGCTGTATTTTCCAAGGAAGACAGGGCTTTGAGCTCAGCAGAGCCTTCTACCCAGAACTCCCAATTGCAACAAGATCCAAATTCATTTTGATACAGATCTTCAGGATATACAGAAGAGATTACCACACTTAGAAGAGGGAAAAATAATAATAAAAAAATAAGTTCTATGAACTGGAATTCACAGAAGTGCCCAAAACACTGAGGTTTTTCAGCAAAGAGCTACAGAAAGCAAAATCTGTATAAATATCTTTAGACCTCTAACACTAAAAATTCTACTGTGGCCAAGTGATATTATTTAAACTGTCCAGTTTTGCTTACATACAGCAATCAGCTGCTATAGCCAACAAACATTTTTAGGAAGTCATCATACAAAATCTGAAGAACTTGCTCTGGGAAATAATTACAGGAAACAGGGTTTCAAATTCCATCTGCAAACCCCTATAGGGCCTGTGACCCTTTTTGCTGCTAATTTAAAACCACAACAAATTTAAGTCCTAACGTTGTTCCTCGTCACTGCAGAGGTTCCTCTCTTCCACAGGAGGGAGCTTTTCTCTCGAAAAGATGATTGAATCTTTTGCAGTTCTCATTTTGGAAACGTGTAGGAGCTCTAAACAGTTCTGAGTGCCCCACGCCTGACAGCTTCCACACAAGATGAGCAAAGATTCGGAATACAAAGAAGACCAAAAAAAGGCAGAAAATTAAAGATCAGTCGTTTTTAAGGTAAACAACTCCTGGACCCATGTGTTCTATCACACTATTCCTCCAACCTCAACCCTAATGCAGTTACTCAGCAGAAAAACCTGCAAATATAAGTCCAACACCATTTATGTCCATACATACCTGACATTTAGAAACTTCACTCACATGACTTTAGGTAGCAGCTATCCAGACCACAGTCATAGAGGAACAATAAATCAGAGTAATGCAAAGAATGTAACATCTTGAGAAGAAATGTGGCCTAGGAGGTGAAAGAAATAACCAAATACAAATATGAAAATATATTTTAAAGACTACAAATGAAAGCAATCCTTTCCCTGGACAACCATTTATCAATCCAGCAAGTAGCAGTCAGTTTTTACAAGGGTTAATTTGGAAGGCTGCCTTTTCCAGAAAAACAGCTTGTTTCCATCATTCAAAATTCTGTTCCATACTTCAGCTACAGCTCTGGGCTGCAATTTCTACGAACGTAGCACCATGCTATCATCCTGTCTCACAGCTGCTACTTCCCCTACTGTTTCCTTAGCAAAATAAATAAATAAATAAATAAAATATCACAAAATGCAGAGGTGAGAAGCCAAGTGGGAGCGATGCTTAAGCTGTGCTGTTCTCATCGAATAGCTAGAGAATTTCATATTCCCTGCTGTCTTAAGTTCTAGTCCAATGGGGATATTACCCTCCTGATGTGTATAGCTAGTGCCCATTGTCAACAGTGGGAATAACACACACACAAAGGGGACAGTGAGCCCTCAGGGTCTGTTGGGGTGGTCATTTCAAAACATATTTTGCATGTGACAGATAATAAGCCTGGGCACTGGTTTCTGTGTTTCAGAATGCACTATGGGTTCATAACACTCAGAACTGTTCTGCTCTATCCTAGAGATATCCTACTCACCTAGTTTCCAGCTTTTGAGTTTTAAAAAACTGTTCTGCCATGAATAACTAGCTGCTACATCTACAGATCTATACACACATCTCAACACACATCAAAGCTCTATGGAGCAAAACAGGATAGAAAGGATCAGGCAAAATACATCTTCTGCTCCAAAAGTTTTACCATCTTGATTTATGACCAGCCACATATAAAATAGCACATGCTGCTCAGAACTCTTTCCTCCTATTAAAGTTGTAACTTAAAATACTACAAGTCTTCCCAGTCTTCAATACTTGCTATTGCTTCAAAGCCAACTATGGTATAAGCATGCGGGCTGTGTTTTGGCTTACACATCATCAACACTTGGAAAAAGAGTTTCAGTTGCAGGCCAGAGTCAGCTAAGCAGAAGGCTACATGTGAAGTCAGAAAAGTCAGCTCCGATCTGATAACTTAGTGGTGTTAAATTTTCTTTAATCAAAACTCTATCTAACCTTTTAGAAAAAAAATAAAATATCCAAACGCTCTGCAGAGCATATCAGATCACACTGTTTTCAGGGTAATTTTTCATTAAAAAAAAAAAAGTTTTTCTTATTCACAGGTAATTAACCCTGTAAAATCTACATGGTAAATGTAAACTGCTAAAAAAATATCAATAATGAAACAAAACAGGCCAGACAGCATAGTTTGAGAAAAGACTGCAAGTCCCAGTACAAACAACTGGCAACCAGAGAGTCTTGTTTGTATAACGCTTAATAAATCCCAGAGGGAAAAGGGACAGCTGTGTAAGGCTGCCTTGGTTGTCCCTCCCCCCCTCCTCCCCCCAATTCTAATTACATCTGTTACTGATGTTTCATAAAATGAAATGTCCAGAGAGTCTCCTGAAAGTTTAGTGTGAATACTGATAAAGCATAAACATAGAAAGCAGATAATAAAGCATCCTCATTTTGGAACAGAGCCAAGATAACCTTGGAAGGTTAAATCTCTTCAGATCAAGTAAAAATCTTTACTTGCAACACTGCAATTTCAGCACTCCTTTCACTTATTTTGAGTACAAGGACTTTAAGTGAACTTAACAAGTTTCCCAGTAGAATTTGTAGCTTACAAAACCAGCATATTAATATTTACACTAATTCCACTGCTTCTGTTCTATTTCTTTAAGTAGTTGCTTGGGTGGGGGATTTTTTTTGGCTACATTTGAAAAGAAATTATGGACTTTTTTAAAATCCTGAAAAGAATCACTCTTACAACTAGAAGCTGCAACCAGAAACACGAAACACCGGAGTAGATTTTACTCTAAGACAAGAAAGGCAAAGGACAGAGTACAAGCAAGCTTATTAGAATTCAAGCTTGAGAGATGAGAATTACTTGGTTTCACTCCTGTTCAAATAATCACTTTTATAAACTGATCCCGAATGTTTTAACTAGATACCTAGACAGAAAGCTTGAATTTCAGAACTGCTAAGCATCTACGTGCTTTATTTGATTTGAAAAAGTAAAAAGGGACATTGGAAACTGTAATAATCAGAAAAATATCACAACTCCGAGAACAATTATCCCTTGTTATTTAACACATTTGCTAATATTAAAGACCCTTACAAAATTACTTTTCAAATAAAGTTTAGCCAAACACATGCCAAATAAATCATTACCAAAACATTTTCATTTGCAAGCATATTAACAGAAATGAAATGTGTACACACAAAAAGTTAAGTGGAAGTTTGGGATACTTAATTACTTTGATCTTGTAGCTACAAATTCTTTTAACAGAAAATTTCCTACAAAAAACCCCACCCTGCTTTGGTCTAAAGAGCTCCATAAGTAGCATTTCATAACTATAATATACTT